>JACJUY010009753.1:0-31807 GCA_014220935.1 Platorchestia sp. MABIK | reverse complement strand
TGGTGACCCTGCCCGCTATTTCGAATACCTCAAATAAAATCAGATCCTGATAATTCCGACAACTTGTCGATCTTCACAATGAATTTAAAATACAGGTGACTAAGGAAAGCATAATCCATGTGACGCATTGCTGAAAACCCTCTCGTTAGTGCGTACTCGTATTAAATTATGAGCAATTAGAACATAGGAACTAGTGATACGAGTGTGAGGGATTAATGTTAGAAATGAAATGAGCAAATTGGATTTATTTTGCGTCTAGAACTATAAGGTAGGTAGTCGGGATTTGAGACAGTTTTTCATGTGGACGCATCATCTACTGTGCCAAGTGGAGAGCTTCGGATCAGTGCCGCTTTGCTTCATGCCAATACACTCGTAATCCTTTTGCATGTATGACCAATAATATAAAACAAGTCAAATTTAAACGCTGAAAGAGCTCTAGAAAATACTTATGAGTTTCCAGTTTCACGCCGGTAATAGACATGACCCATATGTCACAGTGACGCATTTAACAATTTCTTACATACCCAAGTGGTTATATGTCAAACAGTCTGGTCGGAGAAATGAAACTTTTCTTTATATTTCTCAATTTGTATTGACCAGTGTTACGTTCTTAACGTTGACCGACACAGTATTTTGTAAATATCTTCTAGTTATAATTTCGAGTAAAAATTTAAGCTCTTTTAGCGAAAATCCCGCCATTAACCCAATCTTCCAAAGTGTGATTATTTCTAAATGTGCCTAGTGTGATAAAAAAGAAGCAGAGTGATATATTTGAAATAATTTTGCCTGAAAATGTTAGAAAACGTCCCAGAACATAATAAAATTAATTGTTTTACACAGGTATTGATTTTTAAATCTTGCAAATACAATGTACAATACTAGAGAATAAGTCGCAAATATTTGAAAAATTTTAATGAGTGCACTGATAGGGTTAATATTTGTTCTAATTTTTATATTGGAGAAAAAAGGCAGAATCTCGTTAAATAGCGGATGCTGCTGCGTTGTTTATGGTAATAGTGTCTTATGTCCAAATATACAAAAACATTGCTTAGGGTAGACTGAGAAGTAAATATACAAGTTTTTTTCATTGAAAGTGATCAAGTGAGTTTTAGTGAATTGTTTACTAGACACATCTTTTATATACAAAGTTTTATAGGTATAAATCGTACCTGCCGTGGGTGCTTCGTCGTTTTTACCCTCAAATGTAAAATTATTACAACGTAACTATTCGTGTTTACTTTCTGTAGCTGTTCCCTTCTATTGGTAAAATTTTATTTAGGTAAATATACTTCGCGGTTTTTCCAAATAGAATAAGATATTACTTGGTGCTTTATGATATGTTCGGGCGCAAGGATTTATTTCACCAGACGCGTGAATAGGCATTTTGCTTTGACATAAATCATTGAATTATGCATTATTTGTTTCATCTTTTAGGAATTTCCGTATTCAGCTTTTTCTATCCATACATGTGAGAAAAAATCAAGGACTATTTTATACTGAAAGCATTAATGTGTATACTTTGAAATTTATTCACTATCCTGTTATCCAACATTGAATGTGACTAGAGTCACTGAAATTTCACTCCTAGAGTCGGAGTGTCAGTTCAGAATTGGTGCACCAAATTTGTTGTTGAAATTAAATGGTTTAAATGTAGTGCAATCATTTAATATATTTTTTAAAAATGTCAAAATTATTCATGTAGTAAGAAATTTTCATTGTGTTCAGGCCTGATAAAACAGCCTAAATTCTCTCTTGCTCTTGGTTTCATGTAATTATTTTCACTCTCAGGCAAATCTATCCATCATTTTATGCAAAAATAATTCCTCATGGCATAATAACATGTCATTAAACTAAGTCTACTTAAATTTGATTCAGTCCTTATTATTTAACACGTTCACTGCGTATTGGGCCACATGTGTACCATTAGATAAATTGCTCATTCACACACCGGTGTAAGTAAATGACATCTTATTGGTTTCACAAACTTTTTAAAATATAAATATTATACATTGGGAAATGTTATTATGGAATTGTATTTTCACATTTCTTAGAGGAAGGATGAAAATGTATTCAAGCACTAAAGTCAATTTTCCCATTGTACTATTTACAACCTAACCAAACCAACCGTTAACAACCGTGGAAACGCAGTGAACGTGTTAAAATTTTGTTTTTAAGTGTTTTAATATCACACTTTTATTGACAAAAAAAAAAGAGACAATGGAGTTTATTTTACATTAAATCGTAAATTCAGTTTTTGTTTGCGTGACAAGATTAAAACCAAATGTTCAAAGCACAAATTTTGGGTGTGTGAGATCTTGGTGGTTAGGGATTGAATAAAGTAATGCAGTATGTTTTACCAATTAATAGGCAGATGCAGTTTTCAAGTTCTTAGCTGCAATGTCTTTGCCAATATTTTGGGATCAATTTTTAATTTTAAGAGATGGTTTTTAGTATTTAAACTATTATAATGCATTTTTTAGATAGTCTAATTCTATATAATACTAGTTAGGGGCTTCCTGTAATTTATTTTGATAAAATGTATTAATTAATTCATGCTTGATGAAATTAGTTTTAGCAAATTTTTCCTTTCTAATGTACAGAATGTAAAAGTACATTAACAATTATGTAAAAGGAATATCTTGAAGAAAAAAGTAAGATCACTATGGCAAATTCACCTATGCTTATCTAGAAACTGAGCATAAGTAGTGAGGTAGGTGATGCTGCTATTTTGGAATTAACAAAGTCTGATCAAATGTCTTGGTAGAACACCATCACCGCAATTGTTTGAAAATGGTCATATCCACAGATTTGAAAAAATTCCCTCTATGGAGTGAATGATGAAGCTTGTTTTATTTTTATGATCAATGTGGATTTTATAGTCTTCAGTGTTTCTGTTAAAAAAAAGTATGGTATTTGTAAAGGAGAGGATACTTATCAATTTCCCAATTTTAGCTGCCTAAACATAGTTAATTAGATCTAAATAAACAACTTTTCTTCAATGCACTTTTTGGGAGAAATGAGTATTTGACGAGTTTTAGCGGGATGTTATTTTTGTCTTTGATTACAAATGCGCTCGAATAAACAGCTAATAATCGATTTTTGAATTTTTGTTGCTTGAGTCATGGTAATAACATCAAAATAAACTACTTTTCTTCCATACACTTTTTGCGGCAAATGAGTATTTCACGAGTTGAAGCGGTAGGTTTAGTTGTTGCGCGATTGAACTGTTAAGATTACGTTTGGGTTCTTTGGAATTTATTATTTGCCAACCCCGCGGAGCCTAAACCTACTTCTAGTAGCTTTTAGTTGAAAACAATGCAAATTATCACCCAAAAATTAGTTATAGCGGTGTGTTAACTTTCGTCTTAGATGGCGGAAATGCGCTCGATCATTCAAGCCCGTCAGAAAAGAGAGTCCATTGTAGTGTTGCCATCCGACGCACTCAATGAATTACTTCCCGTTTCAAACACTAGAGTTGTGGTAACTAATTTACCGCTATAACTTGTTAAATACTCATTTGCATCCGAAAGTGCATGGAAGAAAAATTGTTTATTTTGATCTAATTAACTATGTTGAGGTAGCAAAAAGTCAAAAATCTATTATTGTCCTCTCCTTCACATGTACCAAAAGTACACAAACAAGAAAAATTTTTCTTGGCCTTTTTTTGTTAGTCTATCCTGAATAAATATTGAGCTTTTCATGGAATATTTAAACTCCACAATGGAAAAAGCTTTTGAGAGAAACAGGAAAGAAACTCTCATTCAAATCAATATTGTAAAATTTAAAGTTCACAAAGGGATAAAAGTTGAAAGGATTATTAGAGATATGTTATGTTGATTCAATGAATATATAACACGTCCGTAATAAGTTAAACTGAAGTTTAATATTCAACTTTTATTTAAAGTCAATTGTACTAAGAAATTAAAAAAATAACAAGCATTAACTGGATCCTCCCTTAATTTAGTTCTTATTAAGTATTAATAAAAATTGAATTTGTTACTACTGGTCTGTCAACAGCATTATGAAAATTCCCTTCGTGTTCACCGGAGGCTCATATCGCGACTAACGTGTTAACTGAAAAGTGTGTCATGTAGTATCTTATACCAAAATAAATTTTAATGAATTGGATATTGATTGCAACTTCTCAGTCAAATCACTAAATCTTAAAAAATAAGGATTATGAAATTAGCATTACCTGATTTTTTTGAAATTAGTGCACCACCAAATGGGATGCAAACACCTGAATGCTAAAGTGTTAAAGTAGGAAAAAAAAACTTTATATGTATGATGCTTTTTCATATCCCTTTCATTGCTTTTATTTAAATCATAAAGCTGCATTTTCATAGATAGATTTATAAGAAAGTTGTATAAATTTAGCAGTTTTAAATTCAATGGATGCACACTCAGCATTATAGGTGGGGAGAAAAGGACATGATTCAGCTTTAAATACTTACCAGTGTGCAAAATAAGTCTTTTTCTGAGTGTGAAAGATTTGGGACTTAACCACAATTTTATTAGACTCTGAAAAACTATTTTTATATAAAATCACTGGTAATTAGGTTGAAATCCAATGTTGTAACTGATTTATGTAAAGTGATGGAATCAAAATGTGTTGTTCATAGACAGGAGAGCAGTGCAAAAAAAAACAAATAAAGCTGACATAACAGCTCAAATATCAATCAACAAAGGATCTCCACATTACAGTTCATAACAAAGCAACATAAAACTGACATTGCAACTGTGCAAAAGCAAATAAACAGTGACAGTATCACAGTGTATAGGAGCAGGGATTTGTGAAAAATACAAAATAATTTATGTTAGCCCTCCTTAATTCACACCTCATGTACTTATCAACAAAAATTTATTGATGATAACCTAATGAACGGGGCACAAGAAAAAAGGGGCAGTTAAAAATGTTGTGTTGATGGTAATTGAATCATCTATAGGGGCCTGAAATCCCAATTCTATACTGGCTTTTTGAGCTTGTTCAGTAACTCTTTGGCAATACCAAGACTGCTTTCCTTGTTATGGATTGTGTTCAAATTTTTCACACATGTTTATAGAATGAATGACATCACATTGTTTGCTGGCTGAAGTGTAGCCATTTCAAATCCAAATTTCTTTGAGAGAGCGCAGCTATTTGGCTTAATGTTCCAGAATTTCTTCTGTCACCTGGATGCCTCTTCTGGATAAGTATGCATAAGTAGTTTCTATGTCTGTTGTGTACCTTGCAGCTGCAGTCTTGAAATTGCTGTTCAGTCTTGCTATTTTGGTTTGAATCAACTTAGGGAAGGAGGAGTAGGCTGCTAGAGTAATAGAATATTTGAAGACCCTCTCAATGGGATATAACTATTGTATTGGTCAAAATTAGTGCTCTGAAGTGGAAGATCAATAATCCTGAACTGAAGGTTAGGTAGGCCTTCTTTTTGTTGAAATAAGATAAGATTTTATGTTTTGTGATGGATTTTTTTTTTTATTTGTTCACTGCTGTCCTTGTTTCCAGCTCCTATCACCTACAACTTTTTCTTGGTGTATAAACATTCTTCACTTATGCTGTTTCTATGTTCAATATGTAGGACACACCTTGTACATAAGTTTTCTTTTTTTTTTAAGTTCATAATTAAAGTTAGAAAGACTTGAACTTAATTCTAATTTAATCTGACTAGTTGAAGACAATATAAATATAGTCCTTATAAAAGCATAATTTTTTGCATGACCAAACATAGTTCTATATCTACATGTTCTTTTACTATATTGTAATAGGGCCTCTACACTGATACCTATTGCAATTGCAAATATCTAACATTTTACTCTACATAATGTTCATTTAGCATCCATTCTGTTGGAGCATTAACTGTGTACTTTATCTGCACTGAATTATCCATTTAAGGAAATCACTGTTTCTGACAGAATAAACAGGTATATTAAAAGCAACCCCTCAGGGGGATACAACTATTGTATCTATGGGAATTAGCACTCCTAGGGGAGAAAATGTGTGAGGGCCTGAGCTGAGAGTTAGGTAGGCCTTTTTTTTTTGTTGAAATAAAAGTTTTTTTTGTTATATTCAGAACCACCTTTTTTTTGGTTCACTGCTGTCCTGTTTTTCAGCACCTTCTACTTTTTTCTTCAACTTTTATCTTGTTTCATGAACTTCTTTCTTGATTTACTGTTTCTATGCTCTTTCTGAATAGATTCCGCGTTCCCTTAACTCCATACTAAATGGTGCCTTTCTCCTTCCTCTCTTTGGATTGCCATTGTGGTAGATAAGGAGGCTTAAACTAACAAATAATCTAATCTATATGAAAAGCAATTGAAAGAGTTTATGTTAAGAGTAATTTTTTAATGAACTAGAACTGTTCAGAATATTTTTTGAACTGGAACGGTTCTGTGCATATTACATCTTTTAATTATCACATACCTAACAAATTCCTGTTAATTACCTATTTTATTTTAAGAATATTTTTCATTCACTTTTTAGAATGGATCATTTGCATATTGTCAGCATAGTAATTTTGTACATACCTGAGCAGGTTGAATGATGCTATGCTAACGTGTGAACGACCCCAACAAGCACACCATGAGTCAGCCAGCTGTGGAAGGAGCACTGGCAGAGCAGCTGGTTGACCATCAACAGTCTGGCCTGGTGAGCCCCACAACTGCCGGCACATGCTCCCCCACTCTGGGGGGCTTCACCCCCGCTGCCTCCGATGCTGAGGGCTGCGAGAGGAGGGAAGCAGGCACTGCAGTTGTGGCTGCTCTGCCTCCTGCCTCTCCTCAGAAACTGGAAGTCCTAGACCTCACCAGCAGTCATAACCGAATGCCTCTCATGGATCTATCTGTGAAATCTAAATTAGTGAACCAAGTGCCTCCAGCATCTCCTATGCTTCCTTCTGCTGTGTTGGAAGCTAGTAGATCAACTTCTTCCAACCATTTGGAACCTCTTTCTTCCTCCGGAAGTTTTCATACCACAAGTAGAAATAATAATAGCAAGTGTGTAATTAGTATTAATTCTTCCAGTGCATTAGGTAACTCCACATGTGCCTCGTCTGGAGATGACCATTCTAGAAATACTGTTGACTTAGCTGCAGGACTCATAACTATTGACACTTCTAGCTTGTCGTCTATTGACGCTACGCCCATGACATCTTTTCAGTGTAGATCTGGAACTCAAAAGAGTAATAAGGTCACTGCCCAGGGTACAATAATACCTCCATTAGCAAATTCTATTCAAGATAGTGGAATATTGCAGGACTCTTCATCATCATCTTCTGTAGGGCCAATTTCAAATCAATCAGCTTACTCATCAAAAAGTCAAGTGTGCTCAACCAGCCAAGAGCAACTTAGTCGACAAGCAGATTTGTATGATTCTCAATTCCATTTAGAATCCCCGAACTCTGAACAAGATAGAAAAAATTCATCAAGATTATTTTTGGGAAATCCCTCTTCCAAGTTGACAAGTGTCAATTATTCCAAGGCTTCTTCTGAGCCTAACAACAGTGTATTTATTAATGGCCATGATCAACCTGGAAACTCTTCATCAACCAGTCTTCCTGCATCCACAAGCAGCTCTCCGTGTCATGTTTCACCTGCATCGTCTCCGAGCTGTGAGCTGCAGGGAGGCCTGCCCTCAGGAGCGGGGTGTGAAGTCAAAGGCATGCCGGCCATCCCTGTGTCTGCAGTGTCCAACCACCTTAAAAACCACAGGGAGTCATCTGCTGTGCACGTAGACGCTAATGATGGTGGTCGACTCACATTTTTCAAAGGTTTGTTGCGGTCATATCATGCTGTTGATCTTTATGTGCACCAATACATATGGGTAATAAGTTAGAGTTTTAGCTGAACATCAAAAAACTTAGTTGGCAGGGCTGGGCTGTATAACATTAGCTTATTTCCTTCACGCAAATTTTGCAATGTGATCAGTGGTCAAATTTTTGCAGCGATCACCATGGAAGCCTAACTTTACTGGATGTTAATCTGCTGTAATGCATGCAAATGTAACAATAATGTGAACTTTTTGTCAAGCTCATGTGTCCACCTGTTACATAGCTGAATTTATTAGTAAATGGGAAGCATTTCTGTGGAAATTATCCCTATATTTAAGATCTACTTCTCATCATTAGGAAACTATTTAGAAACATGATAACTGAATGCCCAAAATATCCATTTTGTTATCGCAGTTCTTTGTATTATTTCAGCAAACTTTAGTAGCAGCTATTTTTACAAATGATAGATTCTCATCTAATGAAATAGGATGAACTTCACTCAATTGAAGGGTGTCCATTTTGGTGTTTGTTTTGTAGTGTAGTCTACCACTTTCTACTGCGTGTTGCACATGTTACACAATTTTCAGAGTGAACATTCATATCAAAACATTATTTTACATTCTCAAACAACTCAACACAAGGCGCAAAATGCAGTTTCGTCAATTATATTCATTATTAAAAGCTTTTATTCCTCTTTATGAAGCAATCTACTCGACCCACAGCTCATGAGAAATCCTTTCTGCCATTATCCCTAAGTCCTTGAACATATTTGCACTCTATTAATGCAGCTTTCATTCTGCACAACCATCTGATGCAAGGATTTTTTTTGTGCGGCAGCAGACTACTCGTCAACTGGCACACATTTTGTGTTTCACCAAAATACTTCTGTCAAGTTGCTTTGCAATTCTGTCTTCACGACCCTGCTATCATTATCATCGCTCGTAAAGAACATAAACTAAACTGTTGAGCCCTTCTTACAAAAGACACGCAACTTCTTGAAGAGTGTGCCCCTCAATCAGCATGTGTAGAATACCACTTTGTCATTGAACAAGGGCATACATTTGACCTAGGGTGTGAACTGATTTGTTTTTTGAAGTTTGTGGAGTTTGCGTTTCTTGTCATAACAAATCCAAGAAGATCATAACGGATCAAATGGATTACACTAAATCTAGCTTACTTTATTTTCTAAAATTACTTACTTCCAGAGTTAAAATTTGAAGTGTGAGTATGCTTATATAAATCCTTATATCTTCAATCCAACCTCAAAAGAGTAGAACTTTAGACTTTTTCTTACATTGGAATATTATGGTCAGCATGAAATTGCATTCTGTTTATGCCACGATTGCAGTCAGTTGTGATTTCTCAATTGAACGCATTTCTGTGCTCTTTTGCAAAGTTAGTAAGGAATTAGAAGAACCGCTGATGTATTGTTGCTTGAGCAGAGGGGAAGCTGCTGCTGGAGCTGTCGCACCGCAGCGCCGGAGACCGAGGCAGCACCAACAAGGACGGGAAGAAGAGCGGCGGAGTGTGGGTACAGATAGAGAGCAGCACTTTCTGGCCGCCGCCGTCGTGCCGTGCCAACATCTCCACGCCTCTCCACTTCCCATTTCCTGGTTTGTTTTCCTTTAAACTTCTAGTACATTTTTCAGTTTATTTTATGCAGTGTCACCAAGTGTGCGTTCTGGTGTTTTAAATGGTAATTTTATTGTATTTTGTGTTAGATCAAATTACTTTGAGGTACACTATCTGTTTGAATTTTAGTTGCGTGTAATATTTTTGACTCCTTTCAATATTATGGTTGATGTTAACTGTTGCATGACTCACCTTTGTTTGGAATGCTCATTCACTTTAGCTAATTTGTATTATTGCACACTAGAATACTTATTTTACCTGGCCTTATGGGCATGCCTTCCAAATGAAAGTTGAGAGTTCTAGCAGAGCAGGCCTAGCGTTGCTTCCCAGTGGGATTAGATTTAGACGAGATTATTTGAAGTGCTCTAATTTTGTTATACGTGTCGGCTGTGATTAATTCGGAATGCTTAAGTTTAGTGATGAATCTATTAATTTTATCGTCTATTTTGACGATGAAGGCTAGGGGATCGATATTTAGTAGCTTCTGAAATTTAGTAGAGTTATTTAGAATTGTAAGCGATCCTCTTGTTTATATTCATCTAAGTTGAAACTGAAATGATTGCTCATACGTTTTCTGTGTAGCAGCTAATAGGAAAGGGAAGACTGGTAATATCAAGAAGTCATAAAGTGTTGAAGGATATTCACTTTTTAACAAGAACGACCTGTATTCATTCTAAGTGGATGGCAATAGCTCAGTAAGTCATTTAACGACGCTCTCAGGTTTTGAGACTCTGGAAAATTACAGATTTAGCCCTGTGAGGAGAACAATCTGGCACAGAAAATCCTCGTGTTGACGAGTTGCTGTCAATCAGTTCATCATGTGCAATACTGTGGACTGTTCTATAGACTCTGTATAGAGTTTTTCTTATTTGACGTTTTCCTTTTCCTCGAGTGCATGGTATAAATGTGTTTCTGATTGTGTGTATGAATAATTTTCTTATTTTCTGAAAATTCTTTCTACTTTGATTTTATTGAAGTGCGTATCAGTGAACGAAAATGTATTTTTCTGTAGGTTGTGGGAAATCAGCGAGAAGGAAACAATATACACCTCGCCGTTGTGAGGTGCACGGCGGTGATTATTTAGCTGGTGGTGCGAGTGACGCTGCGGCGCGGTCCCGTGATGGGCCCTGCGATCCCTTTCTCTTCGTTTGCTCGCCTCTCGTGCGGGCGTGCCGGAAATCCGTGGTCTGCAGGGTGCAGGCGCTGGCCAGGAGTCCTCATCTCAGGTGGGACGAATGTACCTCTTTTTTTTTAGTCTCATTATAGTTCAGTCATTTATTTCAAGTAGTATAGCCTTATTTTGAAGAAAAGCTGGTGCAAGTCACAATAATAAGTTGTGATATCCGATTGATTCAATCAATAATGTGAGCACAAATCCATCATAGATTTAAATTTTACCGGCTACATCCAAATATGCAACACTTCATTCTACCTGTGCTGCTTATTTAAGAACTTTTACATCAGCATGATTGAATTCTGCATGTGAATCCATAAAACTGTTTGATAATGAGAAATTTAAATGACACTGTTAAACTTTATTGACTATATTTGATGCGAGTTTGGTTACGGCGTTGCGCTTGCAAAGTGGTAATTTGCACAATGGTGTCACAGCATCAGCAAAAGCAGATGAGGACCTTCTCCAAAGAAAACAAAATGCTCTCCATTTCTCAACATAGCTTTCTTTATGCCTTATACCAGATTGTCAGTGATAAAAATCTGCGTTTGGTGCAATAGGCTTTGTACTTCGGTGTAATTGACAGGCATTTGAGGTCATAGTATGCCTTTATATGATATATATGGTATATTTTAAGTTTTTTGGTGCCTGAGAACTTTTAGGAATGCCAAGATTGTAGGCTCAAGTTTTAAAGTATTAAAAACCAATGCTTTTTAGTTCTTAATCTACCTTATTAAAATTTTTTGTGTTGAAGAAACTGGGCTTTGAGGATGTGAGGTCCGCACTTGATAGAGATATGAAAGTGTACACTAGAGATTGAACCATGGTAAGCTTGCAAGCTACATTTTAACTGGTGCTACCCTGTAATATGATCGGCCTTGCTCTTTGTCGTTAGGGATGAAAGTGTATGCTAGAAATTGAACCATTGTAAGCTTGCAAGCTACGTTTCAACTGGTGCTACCCTGTAATATGATCGGCCTTGCTCTTTGTCTTCATTCGAACGGTATGTTTGCAATAGAATAGCATTGTAACGTCTACGGGCAGGGTAAACCGGGTAAATTACAAGTCCTTGAAGCTAAAACTAACCTGGTGGTTCTCTGACAAATGTGGCAAAGGTCCTGGACTGGAGCCTTGTAATTTGCCGATTAAATAAATGCTTTTTCAAGTATAAAGTGCGAGGACTATTTGAGAACATGTCTTTAGTTCATTACTCGTTCAAATTAGTCAAAAAACTATTTTATTTCAGATAACCCACCCATTCAGAGTTTAAATGAAAGGACATGCTGTCATAGTTGCTTTAACTGTAAAACAGCGATTTAAAACTCCATTTCTTTTTCCATGTTGCCAGATCATTTGTTCCTAAGGTTCGGTAGGAGCCAGAGGAATGAAATGCAATATTTCCCTTATATCAAGGAAATAACAGCATTTCTAACTCTCTATTACCTAAATAACTTCAAAATTTGTACAGAATGTTTAAAACCTTATAGATGAGAACATCATTAGATCGATGGGGATCATTACTAAAAAAGGGTGTCAGAGTAGACTACAGAACTGCTGTGCATCAGAATATTTGATCCAAGTCATTTGTAATGAGGAAAAACCAATTCATATCAGCAAAGTTGCAGGAAAACTGTTTTATGCATTTAAAACGGTTGCTTGGCAAAGGAAAAAATTTACAAGCAGGCATACTTTGATTTTTCTTTGCCAAATAAAACTTCGAACAGGACTGGTAAATTAACAGATGGAATGACATGTGGCTATTCAGGGTGATGCACACCAAATTTTTGGCTACTGTGATAGTTTTAGGAGTTGTGAGCAGCAAAGGCCATGTCATTCCACCTAGTATTTTCCCCCAGAGTCTTAGGGTTAATGCTGCTAGATACATTGATGTTCTAGAAACTGTTATTAAGCCCCTGTATACATGAAGTATCCGATGGAAGGCCATACGTCTTTCAGCTAGACTCTGTACTGTCTCACAAAGCTATAGTAACCCAAGACTAGTTATCAGAGAATTTTTACGATGCCCCCAACATTTGGCCCCTAAACTCGCCAGATTTAACTCATCTGGACTATTCTGTGTGGAGTGTCGATAAAGGGGAGACTAATCGACATCTCCATAGTACCATAGCTTTGCTGAAGCCCGCCATTATCCAGGTGATGTCCAAAATGGAATAAGGACCACTTAATTTCAATTTGTCAACGGGTTCTGACCCGAATAAAAGTAGTCATTGAGGCTAAAGTGGTTTCATAGAATAGTTTGATGAAGTATTACCAAGGATAATTGTGTAAGTTTGATTTAGGGCACACCTACATTTTTTTTCAAATATTTTTCTATTTAACATTCGAAAAATGTCCCAAAATAGCCCTCAAACTGTGTATTTGTCGAAAATGGCTTCAGAAGCAAAACACTTCTGTGGCTCTCCACTTCTGTTATTTATATTTCATATTTTTCAGGTCACTCATGATGGATGACATTTCTGTGGACGAGCGTGGGAGACGCGCTGTGCTCGACAGCGAGACGCAACGCCGCCGCAGCAGTTACCTGATTAACTCCTCTGCAGATGGAGACAGGATCAGAAGGAAGCACAGAATCGAAAATTTCTCCAAAATTTTAGCGGAACGGTATAACTTGAGCATAGATTATTCTCTGAAAGTAAGTCAAATTTTTGAGAGAGTTATGCTAAAAACTCCATCACCAAATAGCTTTGTGTCTCCACGAAAAAGATATCTCAAACAGCTAGAATCTGATCATGAAACTCAGGGCAAGAAGAAAGCTTTGATGACCAACAGCAACTGCACAGGTCGTTCGTCAAGCTACACCCCAGAATCGTATCAAAACTATCAGTGTAATAAAGTTTTAAATGCCAGGTTATCTGCTCTGAACAACACTGGTGGCGCACACACTATTGACTCCATACTAAACAATCCAGAGAAGCGCAATGAGTCTTACCTCAAAAGCTTACTGAAGTCAGAAGGCAAGAGGTCGCCCCACAGCTCGAGCCGCAGTCCCCTGACCATGGAGAGCGTCAAGCAGGAGCCTGAGGCGCTGGTGTGTGTCAAGCCTGACAGGGACTCGTCTTGGAGCAACACCGAGAGATCAGCTCCGAGTTGGAATTGTAATTTTGAGAAGCGGTCTTCCAGAGATTCTGAGGAGCGTCGTCCCCAGCCTGCGTACAGCTCCTCCCCTCACTGTCGGTCCTCCCCGCCCTCCCCTCGCACGCCCCGCCAGTCGCACCCCCTCGCCGGTGTTGCTGCTCCTTCCACGTCTGCTGCTAAGAATGGCTCGGCTGTCACACCTGAGTTGCCTTACCCAGGGCCTGGCTATGCCTTGAGTCCTCAGCAGGCTTTAACTTCTTTGTACCCATCCCTGTACGATCCTAGTTATTTCTTCATTAACGGCGTGAATCCTCTTGCTGCTGGCGGGCTTATAAACAGCCACCACAGCCAGATGGCCGTGGCTGCAGCTGCCGCTGCTGCGGCCGCAGCCTCCATCAGCTCCATAAGCTCGTACGGGCTGGCTCCCATTCAGCTGTCGGCGCTTGCTGCCACACAGTACTCTAACCTCTTGAATTCAGCGCTAAATCCTGTGGCTTTTGCTGCAGCTGCTGCTGCCTCCTCACCTCTCTCCCCTAACCTTGCTGCTCCTCTCACTCCTGCACTCACCCCCGGGGCAGCCACTCTCCCTGTGAACCCGTCCACTCTCCCGTCTGCCCTCTCGCCAGGCATGTCTCTCCCTTCTGCCGTGGCCTCGCATCCCTCGTTCCTCACAGCCTCCCACCAGGCCCGCAATAGCCCTTACCCCACTCCATCCCCGCATCCCCGTTCACCGTTCTCTCCTATTTCCAAGTCATGCTATCCCTCTTCCCGTTCTCCCCACTCCCGACCTCGCTCTCCTCCCTCGAAGTCATCATCGTCAACTTATGCTGCCTCCTCGTCTCCCTACCCTCCTCGCAAGCCCTCGCAGGCCCTGCCCCATCACCACCCTCAGCCTGCACTGCCGCCCAGCTCCCCGTGGCGACCCGCCGCTGCTCACCACCGTCCTCCTCCTCCCACGCTCTCCTCCACCCAAGGTGAGCAGCGCTGCCTCAGGCTTGTCTCTGCGCCGTCCTGATATTTGGTGGAGGCAATCTTGATTTATTGAGGCATTGGTCTAATGATGGGCAAATTTCTACATAGAAGAAAAGGCATTCCCAGTGACGTTTACTCTGTAGGGAAGTAGTTCTGAAACTGTTTAGTCTGTCTTGCTCCCTTGTCTAATTTCACTTGGTTTAATTTGAGAGCCGGCATAGAAAGAAAAAACGCTTGCAGCACGTCTTGAAGTGTTAGAATATATACCCTTAATTAGTGTGAAGCTTGAGTAAGGAAAATGCAACGTAGGTTGACTGAAAAGGGCCAGTTCGACGTGCCTACATTGAGTGATACTAATATGAAACACTCAAAAGCAAAGAAAAAGTATGGCAAAATGTGGCATATCTGTAAGTAGCGGAGATTATTAAAAGTCTGCAAAAATGTGCGCTTTACAATATTCATATTCTGAAATCAAATGTGAAATCAGAATGCAAATTGCGTTACTCAGACTAAAGTTATGATGAAAAGAAGATAGTGCTTATGATGAACAGGTTGATCCTAAACTGGTATTTTACGAGCAGTTTTTAACAAGAACGTGTATCTAACGAACTACAAAACTTTTGCAAAATTTGTAATGGAAGCTGATATTAGTTTTGTAAGTACAATGTGTTGTTCAAAGGATATCTCTCTACAGCCCCTAGCGCTACTTTCTTTGGAGACCTGCCGGTTTTGGCCAAATTTGCCATACTTTTTCACTGTGGAGAGTCCTAAATAAACCAGCTTAATTTTTGTTCAAATTTACTGAAGATGAGGCATTAGTTGTAGGTGAGAGATTGATATAAGTAGCTTTCCTAACATTGTGAACGGTTTTTGAAATGTTGTGGATTAAAATGCAATTTTGTTCGATAGAAGTCAATTACGCCGTGTTGTGCAGATTTGTACCCATTTTCACTAGTGATACCAAACCTGTTAGTGAACTGAGAGAATTTCTGAAATGATGTCAGAGTGTGATAGAAGTTCTGAAGTGAACTTGTTAATTGTTCTTCAAAGGTCGTGCGAATGTATTAGGGAGAGAGTGACTCAAATGTTTTTGAAGCGTTTGTACGATACCTACCTGCTGGGACCAGTGACAGCTCGTTTTTTTTTTGGTAAAAATTAACCTGTGGGTTAGATTCATGTTGGGAACCGGCTCAGGTAGAACTATCTGACGAGTAAACGTAGCTCAATCAAATGCTGCATTAATTTTTATTAAATAAGCAAAATTATTGCATTCATTGATCAGAGTTGTTAAGTGATTAAGCTGATCTGATATTGAAATAGTAGTTATGTCTTCAGTTTCAGAGCCACGTGACAGTTAGTATGTTTCCTCATTTTCTTTGAGTAATGAATTGAAATTTTCAGGAGAGCCAACTTCATGAACAGCAAATGAAAAAGTTAACAAACGTGTGAAAGAAACTATATGATCATGCTAAAATGGAAACATTTCTTGATTTGTCTAGAAGTAGTGAGAGTGTTCAGAAATAGAGAGAAGCAATTATTAGATTAGTAAGGTCTCAGGATAGATGGATAGTATCGTGTGTTTTTTTGCGACAACAAAGAAATTGAACATCATTAAAATAGTGAATCTTTATGGCAATTGCAACTTAAAGAAGGAGGAGTTAGGAGATATTCTTGTCTACAGAACTCATTGACACTATGAAAGCACTGAGTGAATTCGAACAGCAAGGAACAAATGAAGTTTGAAATCGTTAGCACAGAAAAGAATTTTGACCAAGTACGTTAAACAGCTGTCGAATGTAAGGGATAATTGAAAGGTAACTAAGAATTACAGTAGTGGAAGTGTTACTTAATGCAAGAGAATAGCACATCCTACCTTGGGAATATAATTGGCGAAATTGTTGAACTGAGAACACTCTTGCTATTTTCATTCATTTACTCGTACCTAAACCTCACTCATCACACAATCCCGTTCACACCGCCATCTCTTCCAACACATTTGTTACGCTATTACAACTTAATATTGCCGGATCCCTTGACATTCCGAGGTTCCGCGTGCCTAGTACCCGTTATTCTGTTAAATTAGATAAATTTTCCCTCGTACTTCTTTTTCCTTTTACTTTCAACGAGTCAAAATCGCAAATATGCATCTCATGTTGTATTCTTTCGTTTTAGCTCACATTTATTCGTTTACTTTTTCCATTCCTCAAACGTAACATGAATTCACTCATACTGTATTTAATGTATGATGGCCATCCCATTATCCATACTGTCGTTCAGCACAGTCAGTATTTTTTATTTCGCTGGACATTGGTAGCAGGTCAACGTCATCAGCATAAAGCAACTGACACAACTCAAATTCGACGTCGTCTACGTCAGTTTATACCTACAGGCTTTACCTAAATCTTGAACGTTCGCATCTTTTGGTAAAGTATAAAAAATGAATCAATGTGTGTTTAAAAAGCACTTCGTGTAGTGCCGTAACACTCGTTATAAATTCATTATAATAAAAATGAATTTTTTATGATACGTATGTATACTACAGTTTACTTGCAATTTGTAGCCATTGTAACTTTCTGGTCGTTGTTGCAGACACGCCGTTGAACTTGACGAAACCACGCTGCCAGTGACGGTTCTGCTTCCGAGCTCCGCGGAAGATTGTGGCATCTCACGATACCGGCAGTCATGTGCTAAGCCTCCATGTGTCTTCTAAGCGCTTTCTTTTAAATTACGGTGTTCTTCCAAAAACATTCCAAATGCAGAGCAAGAACGTGTTTGACTGTAGTGCGTGCTCTAGGCTCATTTTTCCACAAAACTAACGATCTTGCATTTGGGATCTCTTGTGCATGCCAGTGGTTACATTCTTGTAGGATGCTTGCTATTTATTTCTCTTGCGCATATTCATAAATTTCCGTAAGTTTCTACGTGCTGGTTGCATGTATTTTAATGTTTTGTGATGTCTTTTGGTTTGTCCTCTTCTAGTTTTATTTTATTGTTCTCGTTTTCTTGTGAATGACCCAGTCTGCCTGATCTCATTCATGGAGTAAGTACTCTCAAGGCCGCGACATATTTGTCTCATTTAGCTGTTTTGAAAAAAACGTCGTGCAGTTCTTCAATCAACGGCTCATCAAATGTCGCAGAGTTGTTAGAGGGCAACTTTATCTAACGTAACTGTGTTTGTAAGACGCGTTAGTGACTGTTCGGAGAGTTAGTTCTTTTTCTTTGAATTTTCCTGAACGAGAAAACAAATAATTTTTTACAATTTTTTATTAGTAAATCAACATTTTCTGTGCTTTTCCTCGTGAACTGATGAATGGCTAATTATGCAATGGCCGGCGCTACTTACTTCATCTTCGAACGGAAGCTGGGGACGCAAAATTGCGTTTCCAGTAAAGATACATGGAAGAGATTAATGAATACTCAATTTGGTTTTTCAGAACTCTCTCAGTTTGGTGTCTCAGTTTCTCAGAATTGAAGCCTCCGAACATGAGGTGCACTGACAGTATCATGCGTGCTTTGTACTGCCCTTTTCCGAGTGCTGGCAGTGTGCTTGTGTCTTCGTTTTCAGGCGACTGCACCGCTGCTTATTAGCCTTGTCACCCATTTCCGTTGTTGACTTTCATCATCGTTGTATGTTGCAGTCCCTTCCTTTTTCTCTGGAGGCTTTTTTTATTAAAATAATTAGTAGGTTATGGTCTTAAACTTGTAAATTTATACTCTGAGTTGGAAGACGTTGTAAGCTTCCTCTGCAATATATTGCTTTTGCGTTTCCTAGCGCTATCTCGTGTTGTAAAAATGATTTACTTTTTATCTCGGAGAAATTGTATAACATTGTATATATCTTATTTTGCTCTAAGATTCCTTCTTAAGTACTGTTCCTTTGTTTTTTGTTGCCATGTATTGACATCTTGCCCGCGTTCTTGGGTGGGCATCCTGCAATTTTTTTGTTGTCGAGCTCTTAAGAGGGCTTCTTATTTTGTCAAAAAAAGCGTTCCGATATTGACGAAGGAAGTTTTTACAAGTTTAATTCGTGAGGTGCTAAAGTTTTTTCGTCGCAAACTGAACCCTCTTACATTTGCTAGTTACTGATGGAGATTGAGGCATTTGTTATGTTTTCATGTAGTTCATCATGTCGAGTCCGCAGATGTTGGTATTATTTACTAGTACGCTCCACGTATCGAGTGAGCACCAGAAATTTATTTCAAAATATCAGAATGACTCGCAGAAGAGCTCAAATATTTCGCATCAGTGGGCGAGTTGGGTAATTATTGCAAGACGAACAGGCTCTTCCATGGAGGCTGAACGCGCCATCCTAAGTTTTCATTTACTTTGTGTTGAACTTCTTTTTTACGCTCACTGTTTTTGAATTCATAGTATTATCCACGGCCTCAAAGGTGAAATGTACTTCAGCGTGTCTCTGACGAGATTGCCGACTCATTTGTCAATAGGGTCCCTGAAGGACTTGTGGTTGCATGTGACCTAAGCTGCCTACAAGAGATTCAGTAATACTAGTTAATGAGCCTAGGTCGGAGGGTTTGAGTCGCATACATTTGGTATTATAGGTGTTAACGTTTTTTTTTTAGAGAGGTGATCTTTCTTGATGAATCCAAGTTTGTTAAATTGAGCATAATTATGTCCTTTAAAAATTGCGGGAATGACCAACACTCAAGCGTATTGTATAAAAATGTGTTGAATGCAAAAATCAAGCTCCACTTGAAGAAGCTAGTCGTGTATGATGATGTTTTTGTGTTTTTCAATTCGCCGATATGGTTTCTAAACCTGTTTGAGTTAGGCCTCTTCAATGCGATGGTAGAGGGAGTTCAGGTACGAGTGGAGTGGGCTGTGGTGGGTGTGCTAGACGAGACTTTGTCGCGTGGCCTTAAAACAACACTCTTGTGTGCCTTCTTTTTCTTCCTGACTGCGCGTCCGTGACTTCTAATCAAAGTAACTTGCCTTCGTCCTATTTCCATAAATTTCATCGGTCTTGCGTTTTTTCGTCCTACAATTCTGATTAAAGAATATTCGTGAAATTTATTATTTGAGCAGGCGCTTGTCTTTTCCTGGAGGTTGAGGAGTCCCGGGCGTGTTTTTTTTTGTGAACCGCGCATTGCTCAGAATTTTTTCAGTCGAACGATGTTGTTGAGCTTCGCGAATCTGTTGTAGTTAGCCTTCGATGTTTATTCGCCCTCCCTGCACGCTCGAAGCCTGTTAGTTTCACGTCAATTGGCGTTGTGTTTGCAGACCAATTACTTTCTATTACTTGAGTTTGCAATCTAGTGCTTATACGTAGAACTGGTTATCCAGAAGGCATCTTTTGTGTTACAAAGGCAGGATACTGAATTCCTATACCATTTTTAGTAGGTTTTGCAAGCTGCTTGTTGTTATGTAGTGCAACTGATACTCCTTTTGCGAGAAAGCTATTCTACTACGTGCTTGATCCCGTTATCGTGGAATGAACATCAGGGTGGGCTTAGAGTTTAGGGCTATGAAATCTATTCGGGTAGTTGAAAAGTCCATTGCGTGTTTGAGCAAAACTTAGCATTTGTTGTCTCGAAGGGTGAGTGATGGAGAACCTAGGCCAACCTAAACCTGTTGCCTATCCTAAGCTCTCTGAGGGGCATGGAGTATTAGCATCTCCTCGCAAACAGGTTTTGACTAACCGAGTGGGAAACCGGAATCCCGAGACCTACTATGTTTTAAAGTTACATAGTCTCCTTCCTTGGATTTTAACACTTCTTTAATTTCTCCTTTTTCGATTGATCCAAAGTCGATCGATTTTTCTGGTCACCACTCAGACCGTAAATGCAAATATTAGATTTAAATCCCACTTTAATGCGAGGTGTGCAAGTTGATAATTCTGATTTTTTAGTTGGATGGCGCTGGAAGACAAGGTTGCTTTACCGTGTATCTTTTATATCAGGTTGTTGCTTGGAAAGTACGAGTACATATCAAAACGCCAGTGATATGCAACAGAGGTCGAGTCAGCATGATATTGTGTTTGTGTGGGAGCATGGCTAGTATTGAACTAATTGAAGAGCATTTGCGGCGCGGTATGTGTAGTGTAGCTTTCGCAGCACGGAAGAGAGTCTAGCATCGGACAGTGATCGGAGTCGAAAATGGATCTACTCAAGAGCCCACAACGCCAAAAGTTATAGGTTAACCATCCACATCTACCGCAAAATTAAGTTGCTTCATTAGAAAAACAATGCTGTGCAGTTGGTGGGATCTGCAGCGTGTTGTGTACCATGAGCGTCTGAAATCAGGAGAAACGAACACTGTTTGGTTCCGTGAATAAGTGATGAATTTGAACTATGCTTCAATCGAAAAGCGTCTAGATTAGGTGGGGAGGACAAGACACGGAAATGTGATTTTGCGGCATGTTAACGCCTTATCTAACATTTGCGGCAAAAAATGTCTGACACCATTTCTGCACCCGGCTGAAAATTGTTATTCATTAGTTTAAGATTCTCTAGCCACAACGAAGGCAACCTGTAAAGAGCAGAAACCGAAGACCATTTAGAATGGACTGTAAAAATATGTGATTTTCGCACTAGGTGTGTTGCCTTACAGGATACCTCGTGCATAGAAACGGTAGGTTAATGAGCAAAAGGAACGAAAGACAAACAAAAGATAGCAGAAAAGGCATAGAAACAGAAAGAAGCTAAGTGGCCACGGAAGATAGAAGTCGCGAAGGCCTATCTATGGCTGAGGTAAACTAGCAGCAGCTCCCCTGGCGGCGTCAGTCCCCACTGCAGAGGGTGGACAAGCTAACCTGAACTTATTGCCTATCCTATGACTCCTGAGAAGCCTAGCTGGGAGCATTTGCTTCACCCACCATACTCACCAAATTTGGCTTCGGGCTAAGGCTAGTTTTCGTGAATGTCGTCACACTCGACACTTCAGTAATTGTGAAGATGTTGACAAATGGTGTGCTGGATGGATCACTTCAAAATGTGAACTTTTGTGAGAGGATATCCGCAATTTGAAGGACAGATAGGCTAAAAGAGTAGTTAGCGAGGGTGCAACCGTTGAATGCTGTGCAGCTATCTTTTTCTTGAGGTAATTTTTTTTTTTTTAGAAAAATTGAGAATTATTAACCAGCTCACTTAATGTAACGAATCACATAACTGATGAATTATACGAAGTGATGAACTCTAAATGCAATAATGAGACCCCCATGTAGTCTTTGGTGATGAAGCCTCACTCCTAATATACAAACTCAATGCTATGAAATTGGAGAAGACCATTGGATCATCGTCGAAGCTCACAACTCGACTAGCCTTTAAGGAGGACTCGGAACTTGTGCTGGAGGAACTATCTTTCAACGTATCTTGACGATCGGTCTTACCGAAATTTGTGGGATTTTTTAATTTTACGCATTGTTACATAATGATGGCACTTGTTTCCATTTGTGTAAGCTTGGGTATTAGCTCTCCTCATTGTTATTGCATTGCAAAATGCTATAAATAGAGATGAATTTGTTGTGGTTTTGTGTATTGACTCCTTCTGTATTGATCTTTTTATTCCAGTCGAAGACCATCAGTGCGTTCAACCTGCTTTGAGTACCATTGTTCTGTCTTCTTAATTCATCATTTTTCTATTAGGTTCACTTCGCGTTGTCATCGGTTGCAGTGAGCTATACTAATCGCAGCAGTTCAACATTTTGTACCCTGCCGATGTCACCTGAACTGAATATTATGAATTTCGTTTTGCTGATGACCGCATGCGCCAGTTGGTGGAAACTGTTATAACTGAAATTAATCATGAATTTGGGCTAGAGATATCAAATTTAGCAATACCTAGTGCATATCCTTCTACCATGCGGCCGCCATTTTTGCGTGTGTTGATTTAGTTTGACATTTTTCGAGTGAAACCTATTGATACAATGCTTCCGTCATGCATATGTTTGATATCGTTAAGCGCTTAGATTGTTAGATATTGTTTGCACGATAGCGCAGCGGGCCCTTTTTTAGTTCATCTCATTCTATTACTCTGACCAAGGAACAAACTTGTAACAATTTCATTATGTTCCGTAACTTTGGAATACTGGTGGCTACGTTTTCTTTGTAGCAGTGAAATACTCCGTAAAATTAGAGCGGCGAATTCAATTATGAATTGTGCCGAGATTTTCAAAGACATGGTCAAATTTGTCACTGAATTGACTCACAAAATAAATACAAGTTAAGGAATGACTCCAACTTTCAAATAACTTGCCTCAAACACGAGAACTTTTCTAGTAACCTAACAACTTCAATTGTACAACTAAAATTTCGTTCATTTTTTTCTGTCCTGAAGTATTGTATAGCCTAACTCGCCTTTACTAAGTAAAATAGGTATTGCATTTAAAATCTCGCTTCGAATATTGTGACCTGGAGTGAGTTATATTACACTGAAATCGTTACAGATGAGTCACATCACGAAAGTGATAAGTGTAGGAATTTGATATAAAATTTTCACATTGTGTGATCGTCGAATGTCACGAATAGACAGAATTTTGAATAGATCTTAGTACTCCACCGACTCAAGTTACCATGACGACTCAAGCATTAATGACGTTTGTTGTAGATTAATGTTGCTTGAGGTCACTGAGCAGGTCCAAGTAGCCTCGTAAGGATGCAGCAGAGAACGAACACTCCGCCGAAAGACATTTGTGTTACCTTTTCGTTAGAATTCGTGCCAAGTGACCCATGATCCTAGTACTTAAGACTGGGCATTTTTGTTGAAGTTCTTGTCTCGTACGAGTGAGTTAGCGAGAACTTTCTTATTGTTAGCTTTCAACTCCAAGGCGATGTAAAGGTTTAGAAATTTTGATATTCATATTTTGATTCTTACCCTTGCGGCAACAAGCTGACAGCAATATTTTTCTACTGTAACTATAGGCACGATCACAAACTTGAGCATACTAGAGTACTCGTGTTATCTTACTCGTAAGCCATAAGAAATGTTTATAATGTTTTATATTGTGCCAAATGCATCTTTATTTCATAAAATAGTTTCTTTCCCCCCCCACACGTACGCTAATTAATTTGTTATTAGTAATCGAATCTGTACAAGCGTTTATGGCTCACAGAAGCCTTAGTTTTGCGTGCTTTTGTTGGCTCCGCTGAAATAAAAAGATGATTGCCGATGTGAGTTCTGGCGTTAGGCAGCAGTTAAACCGAGTAACAGTAGCTGAACGGCGGGGTGAGAAAAGGGGGAAGATGTCCTCCATACTAGCAAACTAACCTATCTAAATTGAAGGTTTCCAAAAGGGAAGAATCTCGTAATGAATAATAATAGTGCTGAAGGGTGTTGGTAAAATCAACATTAAAGCACGGATACGAGTCCTTTACTGCTCCCCTCTATGCATGCCAACTGCGACCAAACGATTCACTCAACCGTCTATCTTTAAAGGTGAGTCAACAGCAGCAAAGCTAAACTACAGAAATATTTAAATTAGGTCCAAAGCATTCATCACACGAAAATAGTTCATCAATTCCTCAACATCTAATTGTCTCCACTTGTTCATCATGGCTTGTCGTATTGTTTCCGTAGCAAATAAAAATATATTCTTCGATAGCGTTCGGTGAGCAGCAGACCAAAGGTCTGGTAAGGAAGTAATCAAACTAGCACAATTTATCCAAGCCACGTTATACATGCTCATTATATTTTTTCAACACGACCAGATTGTGATCGATTCTTCTTTTTACCTCCGCCTGTCAAGTCGGACATAAACCTCGTCTCGACGTCTTCAGAGGTTTCGACCTGCTGCTCGAGGCACGTTTTGTCGGGTACATCTGCGTCCACGGGCAGACCCATGCGAGGACAGAACGTCTCCCGTACTGCACACATGAGCACAAGGATTTGAGTTCATCTAAATTCTAAAATATCGACGCAACTCAAGTTTCGCGCACAGAACGGGACTAGAGCTTTAACTTCATTATTTCAGGTATAAGATTAGATTAGGAGTAAGTTTAAACTTCCCTCGCCACAACGGTGTTTCTAGGAGCAGGAGAATGGCATCACTTATTCTAGAATTTAGGGAACGGGGAACCTATGCCAAAGGCGGGTCCCAACAACTCGCGCACATGTTGAAAAATATATGAAATAAGATAGCAGTTGAAACAGAAAGTATTAGGCGCTAAAAAACGATCGCTGCGAACCTAAAAAATAGGTCACAAAAAACTTTTTACATTCCAACGAAAGGAACTAAACCTTCAGCACGGGACCACACATCTTCTTTTGAGGAAGTCAATTCCCATGGATACAGTAGTTGTCCCCCTCTGAAGGGAAATTTGCAATCAAATTCACCTATATTTTACACTGACGTAAAACGAATATTTTACAATACACTGAGACAATCATTGTTATTACCGAATACTGTTTCACTGATATCACTAACGCTATTACTTACTTCTAAAAAATTTCAACTAGCACAAATTAAAATTAGTTACTAATAGTTCAAATATTCCAAGCTGAAAACAAATTTCGGCTTTCGTTCAGGCTTCAATCTGAATCCAAGTACTGAATTTTATTCACAATAAATACATCTAGCCAAGTGTAACGAGTTTCAATACATCCGAAAGGCTTTTAGAGTAGGAATTCAAATTCTCATGTACATAAAGATGAGTAATACGGTAAGTTTTCAATCTTCTTCCGACTTTTCAGATACCCAGGAAATCAGGAGAAACAGTCATATAAATAGATTGAGAACAGGTACTACAACATTAGAAGTTTCATAGTTCGTAATCTGGTCGTTCCATTAATCTCATAAGAATCTCGGTTAAGAAAATTAATTCGAAGCTAGTAAAGAGATACGATTTTTTCAACTCTCTTCTTCCGTAAATGAATATCTATTGAATTGGTTAATTGGTTCATGTTCCATACAGTTTAATTTTCTAGAAAGGTGGAACATTGATCTGAGAACCCTTTCTCTTTCCCATGACAAGTTTCGAATGAAGGACTAAAGAACAGTGCCTGAATAAAAAAAGGAATCTGTCATTTGCTTCGAGCATTAAAAATACTCTTATTTGAGAAGAATTTCCTCGAGTCAATGACACTCTCAGTTGGGTAGAGTCGCCAGAAAACCACGGACCTCCGCTCAACCAATACTTGTCAAATTGTGTCAGAAGTCGATTTTTTAGTCTTTCTATAAACATTGCTATGTCACTTGTCGATCCTATGCCGTCTTATATTACCAACCTCGATAAAATTTTAATTGTTACACTAGTAAGTTCAAGACTTAAAAGCTAGAGCAAAGTTCAGACAAGATCTCAAGAACGCGAAGAAGGGAACATTTAGTATGGACTGTAGAAAACAGAGAACCTGGGCACATGGTGTTTCCTACAAAAAATACCCCGTGTCTAAAAACCAGACGTGAAAAGGAAGAAAAGACGAAGAAGAATAGGGAATAAGTCATAAAAGTAACAAGAAACCAAAAAAGCTACGAAAGATGGGAGCCCGGGAAGCCTAAGTTTAGCTGAGGCAACCTAACAGTACTCCGAGAGGGCGCCATTCTCCAAAGGAAAAGATGGACTAATCTAACTGACGTAAACCTATCGCTTACCCTAAGCTTCATGAGGAGTGTGAAATTTCAAGGGTTAATTTTCCAAGAAAACGCTACGAACTTTGCACATTATAGAAACTTTTGATTAAAAAATTTTTAAAGAAAAAAATTATGAGGGTACAAAAAAGAAATAATCAGCTAGTAAAATAATACTACATGAAGAGCACAGTTTTACATGCATATTTCAGATAAATGCGCTAAACATTGGGGCCAAAAATTCGAAATAAATCAAGTACGTCTTCCTAAACAAGCACATAGAAAAATATGAGAACACATTAGTTGAATTTAGAGAGCGATTAAAAATACGAACATCGCGTCTATGCACCTATAAAGTCCATCATGATACTTTCACCGCACATCAAGCGAGCTTGCGGTGGAAAATGAGTTAATCATTCATGCAATCTATATGACAAAGACTTGCCAACAAGCACCTAGAATTCCTTAATACAGGCCTCTTCAAGTGAGCAATGTCTAGCGCTTGAACAATTTTTTCCACCCTGACATGAACATATCGATAGCTATGGTTCTTGTCGACTCCTGTACCATTGAGTGAGAAGTGCAAAATCAAGACATACACTGAAACGTCATGATGTAGATGCTATACTCCGATTCACTTTTTAACTGGGACTAGACTGGGGTTTTCACAGATAAATATCATCACGCGCATTTCGTGTCACACCAACCACTGATTCCCAAGTCTACCTAACTGCTGACTCCATAGACAAAATATTACTCGCGCAGTCGCTCGGTAAACCAACTACCTCCTGACGACAGAACTTGAGCCCCCGGTGGATTAGTGATCCAGCAAGAAAACAGAAATGAGAGTAATGAGAAATTTACAGAAGAGAGAGATATTAGGAGCATTAGATATTATCCCAGAGTTCTCATTCAGGTTTAACACTTATGCAGCCAGACAGAAAACTAATAAGCTCTTCAATATAGAAATGTTTGAACACCTTTGCTGGCCTAAGCGATCGCGCAGGCAGGCAAACATGATTGAAGACTTGAGGACTTAGAAAATATTGTCTGAACAAAATTTTTGCATGCACTAGAAAAGTACCTTTCTTAGATGCGCGAATGTCCCAGACTTTGAAGCAGTTATCCTTCTTGTCGCCGCCGATGCAGAATACGAAAGGATGCTCGAGGGCCGCAGTGAGCGAAAATATCTTGCCAACCTTCCAACCGAGAATGAAAAATTAACTTTCATACAATTGATGGAAGGAATATAATTTCAAAAAACAGGGTTCTGAAAATAAGTAGATAGTTGAAACTGGAAGCACACAATGACGTTCTAAACCTAGAAAACAGCGACGACCAGGAACTCAGCCACAACTCTCGAGAGCACCGACTTGCTTGCACACTTCTCGAGTTTCTCCCAGTAACCGGCCCTACTTCATCACTTCTTCCTCACAGGAAGATATAATACGCACCGTTCAAAATTTAACCAGCTTCAAGTGCTTTGGAAATGGCAAAATGTACACTCGTTCCAACACCCGAAGTTGAGTTCATGCTACTTGGACTATGTGTTGGCTACAACATACGATCAGGTTTTCAATTCAAAACAATTTAAGTACACATCCCCGATCCTACATCAAAATAAATTTTGTGACACTCATTTTATTCATTGCAGAATCATGGTCTGGCCATTGATGTGCGCCACCACCATCATCAAAATAAATTAGGTAACCAACCGGCAAAATTGGTACAAATACGAAGTCCTTATGAGTTTTGGCCTGGTTTTTTATCAACCTGATTACCAGCAGCACTCACGACGAGAACAAGAAAATATTATTTTGAATTATGGACGAGAGCCGTGTTAGGTCAGTGGCTCATCTTTTGCGTCACAATATGCTCACCGCTGTGTTAAAATGTTAGTACACTGAGAATAAGACCATTCATTATCAAGCAAAAATTCTCCATCAATTGAATCGTTACAATGTTGAAGAGAAGAAACAGAAAAGGTGAGATAATAAAATCTACACAGATGAAAAATATCTGGCGATGTTATACTTAGAGGAGGCCTTTGAACACAAAGGTAGCCAATCATTCGATACATCGACATTCGGTCATTTATGCTTCAAATATCCGAGACGAAAGCCGTAAATTCTGCCTTCTCTGCAAGTGTATGTTCTATCTAAACAATAGAGGTAAACATGCTTCTCATCAACAGGGCCATAACGACCATAAATGTTTGACAAAATAGCTCTTAACGCTTGCGCTCCAAAATAAGGAGGAATACAATGCCCGTCACACCTGAGGAGCGAGCTGCGCCACAAGCGCGGGAGGGGCGGACAGCAAGTCCATGAGCTCGCCGCCGTCCCACACTCGGAGGGAGTGATCCTCCGCCGCCGTCACCAGCAGCCCGGGGCACTTGCTGCTCACTTGGATCCCTGCAATGGCGCGTCATAAAACTCACACACATGATTCATCTTCTCGTCTACGCTCCAACATTATGAGCAAATTTATTTGCATAACATGCAATGGCTCATATATTGGCAGCATTTTCACAAAGACCATGGTCTCTTTCCTGAATGTATAGGCATTAGCCATAGGATCAATAGACTATAACAAAAACCTCATTAAAATCCTAGAGCACACTCTGAAACATCGAATTATCCTCTTTAATTTCACCTGACAAGACAAGGTCAACTGACTAAGTAATTAGGAAATTTATGGTAAGTTTGGCTAGGATAGTCAGGCAATGGTTGTATATAATAGGTTGGATTAAGAGAATAGGTGAAATTATTATCGTTTAGGATCTCGGTGATTCAAACAAAAAACTTGAATTTTTTCATCGGACCTGCAAGTGAACAGCAAGTAAAACCAACCAATGTTAATAGCCTTTACAAATAGATAAGCTGACTTGGAGCTTTTTCAGACAAATGAAATTAATTTTCCTTCAGACAAATGAAATCAAAAAGTAAACATTGAGAAAGTTCTAAAAACATTTCACTCCACCCATTCCAATGAAACGCCTGTTTAATATATTGGTCACATTTGATAGCCAGAAAATACAAAACACAAAAATCAACTGACAAATCACAATATGCTAAAAAGACCAAAATCGATATTATGGAACACAACCCTTTTAGTCATACCATAAATGACTGCATTTTTAAACAGGACGAACTCATTAAATGGATTAATATGAAACAGCAAATGTATAAAATTGTTTCAAGACACAAAACTGTACTGAACACTTTTCCCATGAACTGCAAATCCCAAAAATCGAGAATCGCGGCGACCAGCATACCTGTGCAAGACTTCTCATGCGGTGCCATGGTCCAAACAGGCTCGTCTTGGTCTGGGTTGAGGCAGTACAGCACGCCTTTGTCGTTACTGGCCTGAAGTTGAACACGTGAATAGTAATGAATGTACGGTACAACTTGAGGTCTTCAACTGACCACTTACTTTGGGCCTGGCTCTCTCTGCAGCCGCTCTAAACCCAACTACATTTACTGATATCAGGATGATCAAGAACTAGAACGCTTTGCGTGATATCACTCAATGCTGACTAAATATATTCCAGCACACTCAATTTCGATTTGTGAAATAGAAATTTATAATATCTATTTGAAATATCCTTTGTATTTCAACTAGAATAAATCTTAAAGCTTGAGCAATGTTTTTCCACTAGGCCACAGGAGAAAATTTTGTTTTGGAAGTGAATCAACTTTTCAGATGCAACTTTTTTGAGCGTTTGCTAAAATTAAAATCTTAAAAAAAAGTGCCTCACCAGAATTGCTAGCTGTTGATCCTTGCATTTGACCCAAAGCACTTTCTCGATGTCACCTTGCAGCTGCCAGGCCTTGCTGGTGCCGTCCCTGCAGTCGATGACGTGAACGTCTCCCCCAGCACTGCCGGCCAGCAGGGTCGATCCTGATGCGGGGTAGGAGGGGGGAGTTAGATCTCAGCATTTCAACTCCAGTAACAGTCCCTATCATCTACACTATCTTAGACGACTCCTTGCTTTCAATACCTAACTGAATTTCATCATTCAAACAGCAGACCTGATCGCCTATCAAGCAGTACACTCGCCTATTCAAGAGTAAACCCCATTGGTCTGGAAAAATGGTGAACCCATATTTACCTAGTACAAAGGCGAAACCAAACGAGTCCAAAACTAAACCTTAACTTGAGTTCAATAGTAAACCCAACCTCTAGTTCAATGGTACACACAAACACTAGTTCAGCAGGGAATCGAATAGTCTTCAATCATCAAATGAATTATAACTACCGCAATGATCAGTCATCTTTCCATAAACAACCAAATAACATGCCGCCAGGAGATAACTGAAGTTAAAATTAAACATTAGCCCACACTAATTTGAACATCCTCTTCTGCAGAGGGCTGATCCCGTCAATGCATAACACAGCTACTATCCTACTGAAAGTTATAGATATAAATGCATTCTCACAGTAAACGGTCAAAAGATAACTTCATTTAAAAAGACATATTAATTTAGTTGGTGTTACAACATCTTTTCCATTTATGATCGGTTTCACCAACTATTGTTTTCGTCTTGTGGGTTTCAACTACAACGTTCTGAACTTCGTTCACCACTAGATTGAATTAGATACCAATACATTAGCTGTGCCTGAGAACCGGGACACCTCCACAGTATGATTGACAGTAGGAGCAACACTCAAACCATTCTGCCCAAGTGAGCATTAGATCTAAACTATAAATTACAGCCTAAACATCATGTACAACATAAGCAAAATATTATACATGGAAGCAAGCCTTTGAGCTAGGACAACATCCTTGGTGGGAATTTTCTACTCCTTAAAAGTTTATAATTAATCTTTCAGAAGGCAATGATGCATAAAACCAAAAGGGAAGCACCGATTTTCAAAAACACAAAATTGCCTAGGTCAAGAGCACCAAGGAACGATGCCTTAGAAAAAAATGCAATTAAATTTAATAAAATAAAAGCTCTCTAATTACCATGCTCTCATTTCTTCTATGATTTTGATTAAAAGCAAAGCACTGGTTTTTCACATTCAGAAAATGTGCTCATAAAATTCAAATATCTCTCCAAATCTGATAATAAAAATTTCCAAGTTCATGACATAACTCCTGTAAGGAAAAACTTGAGTTAAAAATTTGAAATTCTCATTTCCAAGGAGTTCCCCAAACCCCGTTTTGTGGGAGCTTCACAGATCTTTGGTTGTGTGAAAAAAAGCCAAGGCTCAACACTTTAGAATGATAGTAACACAAAAGCTAATTAGATTCAGAGGAGGCAGAGTAGGCATTATTTCCTTCCTCAAAAACAAGAAATTATTTCGACACCGCTCATGAGTCTCGTGCAGTTGAAGAATGAAGGCATAAATTTAATACGCTTTTTAGCTACCTCAATCGTAGGAATTGAAAATTAATCAATGTAAGAATTTTTTTTCATTTCCACATCACATTCAACAAACATGGGAGATTTCCATGTTTGGAAATACTAGCTCAGGGATGGTTTTGAATGTCTCTGTACTAGTGATGTACCGATGTATCGGTATCGGCAAGTATCGGTCATTTTACTGGTATCGGTAAAATCCGGCCGATACTTTCGCATAATACGTATTTTATCATAAAAATGAAAGTCATAAATCATGAAAGTAAAAGCATAAGCAAGTAAA
>JACJUY010009752.1:4396-24149 GCA_014220935.1 Platorchestia sp. MABIK | reverse complement strand
TCGGAAGTGAGTGGTATTAGAGTGCGAGGTAGACCACGGATGAGTTGGATGGATAGGGTGAAGCGTGCTTCGTATGAAAGGGGTCTGACTGTGGATGTGGCGAGAGGGATGACTGCGGACAGAAGTGAGTGGGGGCAGCGCATAAGAAGGTAATTTTATTTTTGACGCTGGACTGGGAGCTTGCCCGCGTGTGATGGGGTTGACCTGTCCTGTGCGGGGGGAGGGGCTGCACTCATTAAAGCGGTTGGGGTAAACCAGCTAAGGCTGTCTGGCCTGACTGTGGAAGGTGGTTGTGCTGTGCTGCTGCTGATCCTGGCAGTTCTGGTGCGGCCAGTGCTGCCTCTCTCGCATCCTAGTGACTAAGGGTGTTGATTGTTGCCTCCTGTCGGCTACCCTCCCATAGGGAGGAGAGGCCTGGTTTATGTATGCACATGTATGTACTCTTACTCAAATAGAAAACTGGGGCCATAAATGGGGACTTCAAATCTCAGCCAACAAAACTTCATCTGTAATATTCATTAGGCAAAAACCAAAAAACATTGACCCATTGACACTCCACAACATACCAATTAACCTTTCTAATTCAATTCGTTTTCTTGGACTAGTCTTTGACAAGCTCTTCACAACTTAGTAACCCGTTGCCACTCAGACCTTCGTCTAATGACTGAAGTAGCTTCCCGTAGATGGGGTGCAGACTACTCTACTCTTCGCCTTCTCTACACATCCCTCATTCGAACAAAACTAGACTATGCCTCCTTCCTTTTCTCAACTGCTGTCCATCAAACCTGCTTAGGCTGGACCGCACACAGTTTGCAGGAGCCCGCAAAATGCCAGGCGCCCGCCGCTGCACACCTACTGCCAAACTTGAAGCAGAAGCGGACTTATGCCCTCTGCTCATTCGCCGTGAGCTCCTACTGGTCTACTACTGCTCCTGAGTGCTCACCATCCCTGGCCACCCAGTACGCAATCTTCTCTTAAACTACTTCCTCTTTGCTCTTTATGATACATTACCTTTTCCTCTCCCATTTTATTGACGAGCACCTTGTGAATTCAACAACCTAGGTATAAATCTTCAAAATAATCCAATGCCTACTATGTTGAAATCTTTATTGTAGCACCTTGAATGCATATGTGTATAATAATAATGTTAGTGTTCATGTGTTAGAATGTGTTTAAACAGTACTCTGCTCTGAGAACTGAGCTCATGGTTCTCATAGAACTGAGCTCATGGTTCTCATGTTTTGCTGGAGCCCACTCCACCGCTATCCTTCATGATGTAAACGTACTGATGTCCTGTTCTGTGTTACTGAAAATACAAAGATTGAAAGAGTCTCAATCACTTACCCTAACCTAATTTTAGCATACTATTCCCATGTCTGCTCGATATCTCCCTCCTAGAATCGCTGCTCATTCTTCCTTATCCTCCTTTCCTAAATCTGCACTGAGTTACTCTCACTGGCAACAGGCTTTCAAGGATTTGGCTACAAGCTCATACCCCAACAGAATCCAAATATTTACAGATGGTTCCACTAATGACAACTGCTCTGCCTGTGGGGTCTATTCCTCTGAGTTTAGCATCAAAACTAAACTCCCATCACATTCTATAATTTATACTGCTGAACTTTTTGCTAGATATGTTGCCTGCAAATTCAAATCAGTGCTTCCTGGAAACTTTACAATCTTTTCGGATTCCCTTGGCTGCATATTAGCATTAAACTCATTACCTTGTCACCTGGATAGCCAACATTGTTTCCTCCCTCAGCAGAGACAAAATCATAATAGAGTGGCTTCCCAGCCATGTCGGTATAAAAGGCAATGAAGCAGCAGACAGACTTGAGCGTGAATCCTTAAGTCAGGCTAACAATCCTAATCTTTATCCTAGCAAACTTGAGCTGAAAACTAAATTCAGAATGCACTATGGCAACTTTGGCAGAGAAACTGGACATCACAACCTCCTTCCATCACCCATTTTAAACCACACTTAGGTTTCATCAATCCCCACAAACCTTTCCCGCTGCAATCAAATTATTTTCACTAGTCTCCGATTGCAGACATGCATCCTAATGCATGCTCACTTCATCAAACAGACTCCTCGCCCATTTTGCACTTTCTGCAAGAGCAACATTGCGCTGGAACACATCTTCATATTGTGCCCAATACACGAACCATTTCGTGCTCCACTCCGAGCAGCAAGCCTCTCCAAATCTCAGCCGTAATGTCTTCCATCGCTCCTCTCCCTGACCCTGGCATCTGACCTGGTGTTGAAGTTCCTCCAAGACACGCAGCTACTCAATCAAATCTGAAGACTCAACTGGCTGAGTGAGGGCGCTAATACCCATCGATGGCGATGCGCTGCATCCTAACAAAGTAACAAAGTAAAAAGTTTTCAATGTTCATCACTCCCAGCAAATAGGAAAATATTCTTTCTCTTAAGATAAGCAAAAATTTTTTGAGCCAAAAATAGAAAGAAAATCCGACTCACATATGCTGAACTGCACATGTGAGTAAATAAAATTTAAATTTAATAAAAAAAATTCCGTTTCTTTGCTCAAAAATTTTTTTTTGCGCAAATTTCTTCCATAGAAGATACAATTTGAAACCATAAAAAATACTAGAAATAATTTCAAGAGGACGAGACATCTTGGGCTGACCAAAACACTATATGAGGTCGTAAAGCTGTGAACAAACTTTTTGTATTTTCAATTGAAAGAACGTCTAAACTGTAATAAATACAGCTCAATTAAATCATCCATAGGATAAACATGTTTTTTGGTCTAAATCGAAAAGTATTGTATCCATTTCTCAGAAACTAACCGTTGTGTAGTTTCTTTTCAACACAACAAGAGGTTTATTTAGCTGTAGCTGCAAACTACAGTTTCAGTTGCTTTAGACTACTAAAGCAGGAGTAAGGAAACACTGGAAAGCACGTATCAGTGTACCGGGCGGCTGTCGGTTACAGCTTTCCTCTCAAAACAAGCCGTGCTCGGAAGTCAGGCAAGAGGCGCGTAATAATACCTGACGGAGCTCGCAAGAGGCGCGTAACAATAGCTTCCGGAGCTTCTACTCACAAAAACAGTGCCACATTATAGTGACGCATATTTTAATAAACAACAATGTCCCTCCGTCTACATGAATGTATGGCAAAAGAAAGGAAGAACTCAACAATCCACTCGGATTCCAGGTTTAGTTATTCTACCTGATTTACGAGGTTCAGTTTCTACAGGTGACCTGCTAACAGGCTGCAAAGCAGAAGGCTCAGCAGCCTTACTGCTGATAGATCCCAAATTACCAGAAAAATGAAGCAGCTGATTAGAATGTATTTTCCAGATTACATTTAATGCAAAGATTCGAACCTGAAAGATATTAACAGCAACTTTACTAAAACAATAATTCCTTTCAGCCACTAGGAACCATTTCTAAAATTCAGAGCAAGAACATGGTCACCGACATCAAATTAAGTACACACATAGACTTTGACCTGGACACAGAATATTTAGGATTAACTTTATCTGTGGAAGTAACAAATTAACGATTGTTGAGCGCAACAGAGGGAACAATTTTTGTGACACTATGAGGAATACAATGCGATTGAAATAACGCTTTTGCTAGACGGAATTTGAACGATTTGAGAGAAGAGAGTTTTTTTTCAAGAGGTCATCGATGACCCTTACCCTCCTCTCAGCTTGACCATTGCTGGCTGGAGAATAAGGCGGAGGTGTGAGGTGCTCAATGCCATTAGAAATAAGAAAATCTTTAAAGTCTTGAGATGAAAAGTTAGAACCATTATTCCTTACGAGCACATCACACAACCCGTTTCTGATGAAAATCATTATCAAAGCATCAATAATATCTGACACACTCGAGGATGGTACAACTTCGCATTCAATATATTTTGATAACGCATCTACAGCAATGAAAACAATTTCATTCTCGTAAAAAAAGTGATCAACATGAATACGTTCAAAAGGACGAGAAGGAGTAGGCCATTCAACGTTTCTAGACTTAGGTTTTGCTCGATTTAATTGGCATTGAGGGCAATATTATATGATGCCTTCAAAAATTTAATCCATTCCGGGAAACCAAATAACAGATCTGGCCAACGACTTCATGCCACAAATGCTAGGATGTCTATCATGAAATGTTTGCAAGAACTAAGCTACGTAATGACTTGGGAATTAAAACCCTTTCTTATTGAAGTACGCAACCTTTCATGATAGTTATCGGAGGTAGCAGGTTCTAAAATTTAGACATATTAGGATTAGGCTTAGAAGGCATGCTAAACTTCATGTATTGTTTGAGTTGACATAGTTCACTGTCCATATCAGTACGCGTTTTTTATTTTCACACGTTATAGAAGTTTTATCGCGAGAGTTCATTGCGAAGATCAGTTCGTACGGTTCTAGTTGTGTTACAGTTGTGGGTAGAGGGAGCCCACTAAGACAATCGCTATCTACGTTACATTTACCTTTCGAATAGCTGAAAACATAATTAAACTAGGAAGGTTTGAGAGCCCATCTTTGAATACGAGCGGAACAATTGAGAGGTACGCCTTTGTTCTGTACAAAAAGTTTACAAAGAGGTTTTTGATCGTTATGAATAAGGAACTTCGCACTAAAAAGAAATTTCTTGAATTTTTCGACGCCAAAAATAACACTAAGGCTCTCTCTTTCGATCTTAGAATAGTTTCGCTCTGCATTATTCAGAGCTCTTAAAAAAATTGAACAGGAAACTAATCATGAGAAGAATCAACGCGTTGCATAAGTACGGCAGCAACCCCATAGCCAGAACTTTCAGTTTCAAGAAGAGTTTCATGGTTGGGATCGAACAATTTTAGAGGTTTATGCTAACGAAAGATATCCTTGATTATATGGACACTTCTATCTTCAGTTCTGGAGTCCACTGGAATGGAATATCTGTCTTTAGTTGCAAATAAAAAGGGTGCATGACATGAGAAAAGTTAGGTACAAAACGACTATAGAAATTACACAATCTAATGAATGATTGCAACTGTTTAAGATTTTTAGGAACAGGAGCATTGAGAATTGTATCTACTTTCTCCAAATTAGGGTGAACACATTTGTTATCGAAAACGAACTCTAGATAAGACACATGATCAGTTTGAAAGGCATATTTAGAAAGATTTAAGTGAATTCCAGCAGTTTTGAGGACAGACAAGACTTTGTCAAGAACTTCCAAATGAGAATCATAAGAATAATAAAAATAAGTTTAGGGTTACGTTTCCACCAGGGTCGCCAGCAACTTGCAACTATGGACCCCCCAGCTTCAGCTAGGTAATCACACATCGGATAGGCGATCACATTACGAGTGACGAGACTTGCTACAGGCAACTGGATTAATGTTAGTATTCTTGGTTGGTGTGGTGTCGAACACTCGTCTCAACGCACGTCGAGGCAAGTAGTACGACAGTTGGACTCAGAGAGGTCCACAGGTGTGCAGTTCAAGATGTTTGGTACCCGATGACAATAGCTAGCTTGCAGTATACTTAGCCGACGGTAGCACGTATAATTCATATGAGGTCGTACGCATTAATTTTACGAAGGTACACCAAAAGTTCGGCGATAGGGGCGTCATGACCCAGCAGATCTCTGATTGCGAGAGGCGGGTGGTGGTCAGCAGCAAGTAACTTATGCTGTGTAAGGCTGGGCAGTCCATGATGACGTGATGTACGGTGAGGCGAGCGAGCAAACAAAGAGGGCAACCGGGAGGGGTTCTTGGACTGTGCTGTTCATTAAATATCCGTGTGTGGCCACATCGCCAGCGGTTCAGTACTACTTCGCTTCTTCTAGTTAGATTTTCTCGTTTGTAGGAGTTCGGGTCAGGTTGTATGTTAAATAAGAAATTTCTCTCCCGATGCAAGTTTTCCTTCCATAGGGTACGTATTTTGCTAGGTATGATTGGATACCAGTTTCCATAGAAGGTCATGATATTTTCTGCAGGTCAAAGTGCAGCCGTTTTAGCGAGTTTGTCAACTGCCTCGTTGCCTTCGATGCCGACATGGCTCGGGATCCTACAGCGTTAACTGTTTTGCGGTCTTGGGTTAGATTATCGATTTGAAGTATGAGAGACCGCGCAAGGAGGTGGGGGGGGGAGGGGGTTCGTTTTTTTTTTGCAGTGCTGTGAGGGCGCTCAAGGAGTCACAGAAGATTACAAATCTCTCTTGGTTGTGGTCGCAAATAATTTTTAGAGCCATTTCAATAGCGTGGAGTTCTGCAGTGAAAATTTATACAACTCCGGGAAGGGACTTCATCTCCCTCGTATCGTCACACAGTGCCGCGGCGCAGATTCTATCATCATACTTTGAACCGTCGGTAAAGATCGGGACATGCTCTTAGTATTCCTCGTGCCGCAGTCGCTGGTATTCCTGGATGTAGAAGACTGGGTGGGGACATTCCTTCATGTAGAAAGTCAGTTCTATAAATATTTCGACGGGGTTGATTTTCCATGAGGTAAATTGATATTCAGTAGCCGATTAGAGAAGGCACGCTTTATGTGGGGCTCGTGGAGATCGAGAGATTCCATGAGTTCGACTGTGCGAACGGCGAAAGGCGGTGAGGATTGTTTGTTACTAAACAGTCTTCTGTCGATAGGCCGTACGATACAATCGAGCGCTGGGTTTGACAGATGACTTTTTATTTTGTAGAGGTACTTTAGTGAGAGGTACTGCCTTCTCAGCTCAAGGGGCATCTCGCCGGATATAACTTGTAAGCTAGGGATCGGTGTGGATTTAAATGCGCCTGCAGCTAGTCGTAGGCAATCATTCACGATGGGGGTCAAGTTGTTTGAGTATTGATAACGAAGCAGAGGAGTAAACTATCAAAACGTAATCGAATTTTGGCCGGATGAATAGTCGGTATAGATGGAGCAAAGTTGCTTGGTCTCCACCCCATTCGTGTGAGGCGATAGATCTAAGAATTTTTACGTTTTTCTAGCAGCTTGCTTTTATGTTGGTGAAATGGGTCTTCCAGGTCAGTCTGCAATCCCATGTTAGCCCAAGGAATTTTATTTCGTCAGTGAATTCTATATTTTAGTTTCCAATTTTGAGTGACGATGACAAATGAATGCCCGGTTGAGACGTGAAGTGTACAGCTGTGGATTTGTCCATTGAAAAAGAGAAGCCGTTGACTCGAGTCCAGAGCGCTACTCTGTCGATGCACTCTTGGAGCTTGGCCTGAACAATTTTGGGGTCGATGCGTTGGTACCCGAGTTGGAAGTCGTCAACGTATAACGATGCGTGATTCCGTTGATCTTTTGGAATCATGGAGGCAATGTTGTTAATTTTAATGATAAAGAGGGCTACTGATAAGACGGAGCCTTGAGGGACACCTTCCTCGTGTGGAAATAGGTCGGATAGGTGATTGCTTATCCGTACTCTGAGGGTACGATGATGCAGGAACTGTTTTATGTAGTAAGGGAGTCGTCCACGTAGGCGTAGATTGTAAATATCTCGCATAATTCCGTATTTCCAGGTAGTGTCGTAAGCCTTTTTAAAGTCAAAAAATATGCTAATGAAGTGCTCGTTGTGGATGAAAGATTTTCGGATAGTGGTTTCCAGACGGATTAGGTAGTCAATGGGGGATCGGTTAGGGCGGCCGCCGCATCGAATATTGGTCAGGAAGCCGTGCATGTCACAATAGTCAAGGGGTCTATGGTTGATGAGTCGTTCTAGGGTCTTGCAGAGGCAGATTGTTAACGCAATTGGTCTGTAGTTTAATGGTGAGTATGGAGACTTTCCAAGTTTTCGAAATGGGATGATTACTGCTTCTCTCCAACTGGGTGGAAAACAACCATGGAGCCACAGCTTGTTGTTAAGGGACAAGAGACTTTCTTTGCCCTGTTTTGGGAGGTGTTTCAACATCTCGTTTGAGATTCCGTCAGCTTCAGGTGATGTTTTCTTTGTGGTGTTTAAAGCCGAGTCGAGTTCGGCAGGGGAGAATGCTTCGTTGTACATCTCGCTATTGTGAGACGAGAAAGCAATTTCGTTAGCTTCTGCTCGTAGTTTTTTTTCGAATAAAATCTTGAGGGTAGTTGGCCGTGCTGCTGATATGGCTAAAAGTTTCTGCTAGTTTGTTTCCCAAACCTGGTGCCGTCTAGTATGTCGCATTGTTTTCCCTTAAAATTGATACATGCCGCTGCGATTTTTCTTTGATTTTTCTGATATTTTCGTATACAGAACTGATTGGTGTGTTCTTTGTGAAGGTACTGGCGAGTGAAATCCATGTTTTTCGTTTTTCTTCTCGCAGCAGGTCTCTATGGATGGCTCTAGATCTCTTCCAACACAGGGACTGCACGGGACTTCCAACATTTGATACTGCACGGATTTTGTTTGTCTGTATTTTTGATAGAGGCGTTCTCTGTTATTGCGCGTTTCTGTAAGTCTTGCACTCCAGTATGGTTTTGGAAAAAATGTTGTTAGTTCGATTGTAGGGATGCATTCCCTTGCTACGGCTGTCAATGTACTGGTGAATGCTTCAAGTGTTTCGGCGGATGTAGCTTCTTCGGGTATCCGGAGCTCCTCCCGCATGGGGTGGGCCTTGTACGACGTCAAGTCTGCCTTCCTAACGTTCCATACAGTGCGTTACAGCTCGTTGCGTGGTGAGTTTACCAGTTTCAGTACAATAGGACAGTGATCGCTGTCTTCTGGGGATTCAGATGTGTTCCACAATAGGTCAGCACCAAGGCGAGGAGAGGTTAAGGCCAGGTCAATTGCAGATATAGAGTTGTACGAGATTCGAGTCGCAGTTCCCGTGTTGAGTAAAGTTAGGTTATGTTGGCTGATGGAGTCTTCTACCAGACGGCCCCGGGTATCTGTAGTTTGGCATCCTCAGATTGTGTTATGGCTATTGAAGTCGCCCATCAAAATGATTGGAGGAGGCAGTTGGGCTACTGACTCGTTTAACAATTCCAGTGATAAGGTGTAGTTTCTTGAGCTGTTAAGCGAGACAAAGGTTATTCGCTGAGTGAGTTGGACAGTAGCTGCGATGACTTGCATTGTTGAGGTCAATGGGACTTCCTGAAAGGGAATGGATTCGTGAATTAGAAGGCCAACTCCTCCATGGGGTGTGAAATTGAAGTGTCCATGCCTCGTGAGTAGAACGTACTGAGGTATTGGGAAGTTACAGCTGTGCTACAGTTTGGTTTCTTAAAGAGCAATTACAAACGGTTTGTGGAGGTTGATAAGTTGAAATAATTCGTCTTTTTTGGCCGAACACCCTGGCAGTTCCATTACAGCACCCTGGCTCCACTGTTCATTTTGGTTTTGTTCGATTTCCATTTGATACTGTTGGTAAATTTTTCTTGTTTCACTTCTCACGGTCGGATTGTTCTCGCTTGTGATTTCGCTATCTCTCATTGCTGAGTCGTAGTTTGATATGATTTGCACAGGGGTTGTATACGTTTCTCCAGTGGATGGATCGACACAAACTGCTTCAGTTACTTGTTTCTTTTCGGTTGGTTTTTCTTGATTCTCGGAGTTTTTTCTCTTTCTCCGTGTGGAGATTTTAGGACTCTGAGGCTTGAGGGTCTGAATGAAGTAGCTGTGGAAGCTGCTACTGCTTCGCGTTCCCGAGGAAAAGGAGGCTGTCGGTTGGGAACTTTTGGGCTGTTTGTTGTTACGGCAGCAGCATAACTGTGGCGATAGTTTCGTTGTTCTGAGTCTAGTTTAACTTTTGCTTGAGCGCTGGTTAGTTTGTATTTATGTTGAATGGTGAGAATTTCCTGCTGATATTTAAATTCGGTACATTTTTAGGATCCTGAGTGGTGATCTTGACCGCAGTTGTGGCATTCTATTTTGACGTTGTTGCAATCTCCACTATCGTGGTTTGCATTGTTGCACCTAGCACAGGTCACTACGTTGCTAGGGCATCGTTTCTGCGTGTGGTTGTATTCGAGGTACTTTTTGCAGAACATGGGACGTGGCACGTATGGTAGTATCTTTGATATTGTTCACCAGGAATGGTAATGTAGTCTGGGCGGTTCTGTCTACAGGTGAGTAGAAAAGCTTGAGGAAGATGGTTCTTCGGTCGGATCCAAGTTGCCTTCACCGCGTCGTACAGTCCGTGATCCGCTATCAGCCCCTCTCGAAAGCAGTCGAAGTCAGAGAAATCATACTCGTACAGATACACAAGTCCTTTGACTAAGTTGAAGTATGGATGTTCAGATATGGAGACTGGGATGTTGCTTAGGGAAGTGATGTTACAGATTTGGATGCTTTGTTGTTTGCCGGTTACCTCGATTGTAAATGAGCTTTCATCTTGGGAGGAAATTCGCTTCGGCTTATCACCCAACTCGACCTGCAGGCATTTCTCAAGAACTCAAGGGGACATTTTGCGTTTTTCTTTCGGATCCAAAGTGCATGTGAAATGAGTGGCATGAAGAGGTGAAGATTTTTCAGGCGCATTCGTTGGACCGTTGAGCATTTGTCTGGCGCGGCGTTTTCCAACCGTGTGGCTGTTCTGGATGGCAAGTACCTGTTCTTCTTCAATTTGTTTTGGGCTTGCTTTGTCCTTGACGCGGTGGGGGCCTCGGCAGTGGAAGCACACGGCTTCCGATGCAAGGCACTGATCGCTGCTACGTCGCGCCACTCTGCACTTTCCACAAGTGAGCGCTCGAGTGCATCGTTTCTTGGTGTGTCCATACATTTGACAGTTCGTACAATGCTTGGGTTTCTCAATGTACGGATATACCCTTGTATCGGACCGCTCACCCGATATAAAGGAAATCCGGAGGAGTTTCAGAGTTAAATTCAATGATTAGGGCGCTGGTCTGTTCGTATTTTGTTTTAATGAAGGTTGCGTCTACTACATCGCTAATATTGTAGTTTTCCTTCAGTCCGGCTGCGAATTCAGTAAAGTTTTTCATGCTATATTCTTTAACGTAGATAAGTCATTTCGATTTGTTGAGTTTTGGGTGGGAGGAGACCTTGCATGGTGTTGAATTAATGTGTGTGATGGTCATGAGTGTTTGACCTTGGCTCTCGTTTCTTACCTCAAGGGTGAAGCTGTCTTTGCCGCTGGTGGTTATGGACTTCAGTGGCAATTTTGTTACAGCCAAAACCAACTTTTTGATCGAGTAAGGGTCGATTGTACGTATTGTTTCTGGTGCAAACTTCATTCTGTAAAAGCGCGTGAATACTGGCGGTGGTGGCTGTTTTGCAACATCCAAAGGAATGAACTTGTTTTTATCTTTCTGTCTTGGAGGGTTGGTTGAGCTTTTCAGTCCTCCAGAGGAAGATAGGGAGGATGGTGCATTTGTTATTTCTTTAATGGTATTTTCAAGCTTCTCGATTCTTTCTTCATTGGAGAGTAAGTTGGGTGTACTAGAGGCGTTGCTCGTTGAATTTAACTCAGCGACACTACGCTCCGGCAGCACCCCATCCAAGCACTTCATGACCTGGTCGATTTTGCTCTCGATGTTGGTGATTCTAGCAGATGTGCTCTCCTGGTGCTCCCGTTACCCAGTCTGACGGCCCGCGTCTGCTGCTAAAGTCGAACAAAGAGATTTGCTGCTTTTTAGTCTATTTGCATTTTCTGCAACTGGCGTCCTGATCGATTTTACTTCATTAGGTTTGACGGATGACTTCTTTTGCTCCCCTGCAGGCGTCTTCCGATCTCCCACAGAGCCTCTCCGGCTGGGTCGCGGTCCACTGCTGCCCCTCGCCATTCTGCCTGGTCCTCGGGGCATTGAGCCCCCGGGACCAAGAACGCGTGTTTTATTTATAGTACTTTATTTGTTATAGTTTGTTTTTTCTTACAAGATACATAATGACGATATATACGCAAAGCTAAACAAAAATAGACCCAGATGTTAGTGGGCGTCCCCCACGTTGGTTTTACTCACTGACAACACTTCAATAAATAATCGTATGAGCACTTAGTTATCAATTTTACACAAACTATATGTTACGAGTAAACAACTTCAAGTGGGTATACTAGCGGTTCCACCACGGGAAGGTGTGGGAGGGCTAGAGCACTTGCTGAGTGCAAGTAATCTTTATCAAATCCTTGTCTATTAAATGTTCCTCCCACGACGCACAATTCACAAATAAAGATAACTCAGTTCGGCACCAGTAAAACGTGGTAAAGGGAACAGTGAAAATTCCATTCAAAAGAAGAGGTCAAAATGAGTTGATCTTCCTGGTCCACAATGATATTATCGATGCCAAAACGAGTTTTATTCATGAACGCTTGAAAAATGCCGGGACTGGCACGCAAACCATAAGGTAAGTAATTGTACATAAATAGATCTTCCGAGGTGTTAATGGTCGTAAACTTTTTTGTTTCTTCGTCCAAATGAATTTGCAGAAACGCATTTGACAAATCAATTTTTGAAGAAAAACTTTGAGTCGCCAACTTGAAAAATTACATCATCAATAACATGTAGGACGAATTGAACGGGATTCAACCAATTGTTAATGGAGGCTGAAAAATCTTCACAGATTCTTACACTGAGATGCTCGTTGGCTATCATTCACTTTTGAAATTTTACCCATACACTGCAAGCGCTCCAGTTCGGTTTTGACAGAGTCTTTTAGTCTGTAGTGTTCTCCTTCAGGCTGCTTGACGCAGCGGGCAGACTTAGAACATCTTAGACTTTGAACATCTATGCCCGAAGCGAGTGCCTGAGGTACAAACGAACCCGACGGGATAAGGAAAACACAACTGGAATAAAAGCCGTAGTAATGTGAGTATCACCGACAGTGATGGCACACGAGGGAATGTTTACAGTGAGATAATACAGCACCCAAGGACGCCTTAGAGGACCGACGGTTGTCGGAGAGTCGCAGCGTGAGTGGCGGTCTAGAGTAGACCGGTGAGGCTGTTGCTAGCCCAGGGTCTCCGACTTGGTAGTACCAGAGACGCTAGATGGGAGCTGACTCGGGTCGAGGACGTAGCGTGGCGTCACGGCTGACAGTCGAGGCGGCGAGGGTCGGCTGTTGGAGCGTTGAGACTTGTAGTGAACATCAACGCCGCTGAGAGTCAACTGAACTGCGTTCGCCGCGTAGCTGTTTATATAGCCCTTTGTGCGGCCTCCCTGCGCCGAGCTAGCTCTCTGATTGGCCGAGGCGGAATGGCGGCTTGTTGCCGTCTAGGCTTGTGCTTGAGGTTTCTTTAGATGTCGCCTGGTTGTTCGAGGCAGGCCCCTTATAAAGCTCAGTGCGGCACCTTTGGACCAAGCTTGCAATCTGATTGGTCAGCCAGTGGAGACTCGTCGAGGCCTGTTCGAGGTGAAGCTTTTAAGGTTGTGTGGTGGTGTTGCGAACAGCTTGTTAAGACTCCTACACGTCTTACAGGAACAGGGCGTGCTTTACAAAATACAGGAACTGCATTAGGCAACACATCAAGATGAACGGTATCTTTAACATTAGACTGTGAATCAGATGACAAGTACGAATTAAATTTCGAAGACAAGCTTCTCGGCAAACTGTGAGAATCTGTTTTGTTTATAGTGTCGCATTGATCAGGGATGACAACATTTACGTCAAATTTAGAACAAATATCTCGGCTGAGTAAGTTGATTCTATCATCTTCCACAATGAGAGACTTATGAGTAAAACTAACGTCTTTATAACTAAAGATTATTGAAGATTGACCAAGCAAATTTACAGAGCCTCCACTGAATCCTAGCACTTTTCTACACGTAGGATTTATAACAACACCAACAGCAAGTGCATCACTTTTACGGATAGTCGAAACTACACTGCCATTGTCAAGAAGAAATTCATTCAATGGCATTTCAAAATCGTAGGCTCTTCAGTAATGGGACTTACAGTGGTGTTTATTCTAAAAAAATGAGAATCATCCGAGTAACTTTTATGTGCATCAGAGAAATTATGAACAGAGTTACCGTCACAAGTATCGCTCCAAGGTTTCTGTAGAGTGACTTCGTTTTTTCGCTGCAGAGACTCGCGTGAACTCTGCGTTGAAAAATCTTCTCTTCTGACGTTGCCATGACAACTGCACCGTTCAGGCTGCACTATGTGAGTGCGGGCTGGGCGAAATTCTTCACGTGTAGGTCCTCCACGTGTAGGTCCTCCGCGTGTAAGCTCAGCCGGAGGAGGCCGTGCTGCAGTCGTAGATTTGCAAACATAAGAAATGTGGCCTATCTTCTCACATGTATTACACTTAAATTCCAAAGCAAAGCATTTTGCGCAAGATGCTTCTGCTTAACGTCGCAGCGTATGCATTTGAAGTTCAGCTTGATTTTTCTGTTGTGAAAAACGATAAAGATGAATCCTCATGAATAATATCGTGAACATCGGAACTTAACTGTTCGATGAGTTTTGCATGTTCAAAACACTCGTTGAACGATTTTCGATCACACTTCTGTAGAACTGCACCGAGAATTTGCGATGAACGTAGACCAGCAACGAAAGCACCTCTCAAAAGACGATCACGACAGCAATTATCGTAGTTGCAAGCAGATGCTAAGTCATTTAACGTTTTAGCATAATTTTCTATGGATTCATTAACACCGTGCTCGTCATAGCCGTGTGGCGTTAGGATCTGCCTCCGTGCGGGCAACGAGGGTTCAAGTCCCGGCGCTGGTGGCGATTTTCTCCTTTGGGTATGGGAGAAAAAATTCTAAGCACATTACCCCACTCTACCCAGGTGTCTGAAATGGGTACCGGTCTTGACCGGGGGAAAGCGTCATGGCATCCTGGTGTTAGTTATACGGCATTTGAAAAACCAATGTACAAGGTGATATGTATCAGGCTTGAATTGAAAATAAAGCATCCGTAGATGTCGATGCTTGTTTGTTTGCTTATGGTAACGAAATGTAACAGATGGGCCGACAATGGATTTCTTGATTTCAAATTGCTGTATTAACTTCTCTTCTAGTTCATCATACGTAGCATCAGCGAGTAACGTAGGTTTAATTCTTTGTTGTAGATAAGTAATGATGTTTACAGGCAAAGCTTTAAATAAAACTAGTTTTCTTACCGCCATTGTTTCCGGCATTCTGAAGAGAGTCTGCACACTGCACTTTGAATCTTTGTTTGTTGAAATCTTTGTTGTAGCACCTTGAATGTATATGTGTATTATACTAATTTTTTTACAGTGTTCTTGTGTTAGAATGTGTTTAAGCAGTACTCTGCTCTGAGAACTGAGCTTATGGTTCTCATAGAGCTGAGCTCATGGTTCTCATGCTTTGCCGGAGCCGACTCCACCGCTATCCTTCGTGATGTTAACTTACGGTTGTCCTGCTGTGTGTTACTGAAAATACATATATTGAAAGAGTCTCGATTACCTACCCAAACCTAAAATAATAGGTTATGGGCCCAGTCAACCTTCCGAAGAAACACTTTCAGTGAGGTTATCCCAAGTCCCGAAGCGAAAAACTGCCCGGAACAGTGAGAACAGACGTTGGTCATCTGTTAGTAGGTGTGAGACAGAAACAGTGAAAGTGAAAAAGAAAGAAACATGACAGGCTCCGTTACAGAAAGTGCTAAGAACTGCCTCATAGCTCTTAATGATAAAAACTTTCCTAAGTGGAAGCTGCAAATGAAAATGCAGTTAATGAAGGAAAAGTTGTGGAACTTGGTTCAAGGAACGGAAACCATGCCACAGACTATGAACGAGACTGCTCGACGGAAATTTGAAGAAAGACGTGGCAGTGCGCGAGCTACAATTATGCTTGGCGTTGAAACGAGTCAACTGTATTTGTTGGGCGACCCCATGGACCCTGTGCAACTGTGGCACAAAATTGAAGATCCATTCCAAAAGAAAACTTGGTCTAAAAAGGTCAGACTACGCAAAAGACTCTACAACATGAGGCTAAAAGAAGACCAAGACTTACAAACTCATCTCAAAGCATTTTTCGAAATATTTGAGTCCTTGAGTGTGATAGATGACGCTTTTGATGAAGAAAGCCGTATAATAATCATGCTGTCATCGCTTCCCGACTACTTCTCTACACTGGTGACTGCACTGGAAGCTCACGAAAAACTACCGTCATGGGATATAGTGACAGAGCGCCTTCTGAATGAAGAAACAAAGTTGAAAAACCAAAGTGCTTCAGACTTCAGTGAAAAATCCCTTGTGAGCTCCAAATTGAAAAACTCAAGATGCCACGAATGTGGACAAACATTACACCTACGTGCCAAGTGCTGGATTGATCAAGAAAAATTGAAGAAAGAAGATGTGAAAAACACCTTGAATCATCCAGAAGACCAGAAAGATTTTGGAGCAGGTAAAACCAATTATATTGGTGTATTGTCTGTGATAAATGCCAATAATTGTTGGGTTATAGATTCTGGAGCAACGGCACACTTGTGTAAAAATAGGAATGATTTTTCTTGTATGAATGAGCTATCTAGTCCAATTAACATTGAAGTTGGTGATGGTAGAAACTTGAAAGGTGTTGGTGTAGGTGAAGTTTCACTTTCAGTGTCCCTGCCTAAAGGTCTAGTAGATCCCTGTGTTATTAAGAAAGTTTTGTATGTGCAAGGCTTAGCCTACAATTTACTATCTGTGCCTCAGATTACAGAAAGTGGAAACTTAATTCACTTTCATGAAAGCTCATGTTAGATTGTAAATAAGGACCACAAACTATTTGCTTTAGGCAGTAGAGTAGGAAAGTTGCATAAACTCAACTGTACCCAGTAATATAGCGGGAAATGTAAGTTCTAGTTAGACATACCAAAAGTTGGCAACGCTCGTGAGAGCAACAATCGCAGCCAGTCTTCTATTGGTCTCAGGCCCAACAACAGTAAATGTGGGCTTAGTGTGTTGTATCTAAATTACCTAATGTGGCTCAGTATCTAACATACTTATTTCTAACTACTACTACTACTTAATTCTACTCTACTCTTTTCTATGTATTCCAACCTATCTACGCTCTACTCTTGCAGGCCACATGTCTGGTAATTGAGTTTTCAAGTTGTAAGGTATCTAAAAGGTGAGTGAATTATTTACCTTATGTAATGTGTCATTGCATTTGTCTATTGATGTGTTATTTGTGTTACTATGTCTATGTTGATCTAATCTTGGGGTTAGCGATATCTTAACTCTTTGGTGAAGCCTAGTGTGGAATTGCTATGTTCTGTAGAATAGGCTATCATTACTAATACTAAATTATCATGGATAGGAGATACAATAACTGGCGACGAGATTTAGGTAGAACCACTGGGAGTGACTAAGTAGTAGTGACTAGTGAGGGAACCTAGAATTTGCCTAGTGAATTTTTGTTTATGATTGTTTCTACTCACTGGTGTTGCACCACCTAAGAAAATTCAATCATGCCTTTGATAGGTTCAGTGGGAGAGTTTAATCCTTTAGAGGAAGAGTTTGTTGACTATGAGGTTAGGTTGCACTGCTACTTCTTAATTAACAAAATAGGAGATGGTGAGAAAGCCCCCTCACTAATTTCTCTAGTGGGTCCAAGAATTGCTAGACTCACCAAGGACCTTGTGTCTCCTAAAAGTACCTTAGAAGCTACTTATGCTGAGATGGTTGAAGCATTAAGGCGGCATTTTAAGCCCACACGCAACCAGATATTCGAGAGGTTCCGGTTCCATAAGTGGAAACAAAAACAAGCGAAAAGCATCGCTGATTTTGTCGCTAGCTTGAAGGCCCTTTCACATACCGGTAATTTCAAACAGGAAGTGCTAGAAGAGACGTTGCTGGACAGATTCATATTGGGTGTGTCCAGTAATGACATTCAAAATTGCTTTCTGAATGAAGCTGGCCTGACATGGCAAAGGCCATAGATCTAGCCACTGCTAAAGAAACCACACTGAGAGAAACAGTGGGGTTGAGGCAACCTAATTCTATTTTGAATGTAGGTCAGACCAGAGTTCAGCAAACTGCTCACAAGCCTCAGGGTAAGACTCAGGCACAAGCTAGCCCCAAATCAGTATGCAGCGGCTGTGGTGGTTTGCACTGGCGTAGAGATTGCCCCTATAAAGACAGTAATTGTCATGGTTGGGGCCAAAAAGGTCATCTAAAAAATGTTGTTTTAAACTGAAAGGGCAGAAATCTGCAAAAGGCAACAAAAATAATTTTGTGCATGCTATGCATGAAAAAAGGGGGAGGGAACACCACCTTAACCCTAATGGAACTAGCAATGTAACCAGTGCAGACTACCTAGTCCCCAATCATGGTTGTTATGGGGAAATATTTTCATTAGCCGAGGAAATGAAACCCCCAATCAGAATAAAATTGTTACTAAATGGTGTGCCATTAGCGATGGAGATAGATACAGGTGCTGCCAGGTCTATCCTTTGAATGGCCACCTACTTTAGAACACCAACTAAGACAAGACCCGAGCTGAGACCTTCTGATGTTAAGCTTAGGACTTATGGGGGAGCTGAACTAGTAGTTTATGGGGAGATTAGGGCTAGCATCCAGCATGAAGCTAGTGGTAGGGCTCCACAGCTAGCAACTATTGTAGTTGTAGACAGGGAGGGGCCAGCCTTGCTGGGTAGGGACCTGATTAACTCCCTAGGATTAACTACAGTTGCTAATAGGGTACATAAGTTGGTTACCCAGGCAGAAGGGCTAGTACAAAAATTTCCCAACCTTTTCCAACCAGGTCTAGGTTGTCTTAAGGGCAGGAAGTTCAAAATTGAGATTGATCCCACTGTAGTACCCAAGTTTTGCAAAGCCAGGAATGTGCCTTACTCCCTAAGGTGGAGGCAGAACAAGATAGACTGGTACAGGAGGGTATTCTTACCCCTGTACAGTATTCTAGATGGGCAGCGGCTATTGTTCCCGTGCTCGAGGCTGATCAAAGCATCCGAATCTGTGGGGATTACAAGCTCACAGTGAACCGGGCCACTAGGCTAGATACCTGCCCTATACCCAGGGTGGAAGATTTATTTAGCGGATTAGCAGGAGGAGTTACATACTCCAAGCTAGATATGTCTCAGGCATACGCTCAACTACCCATGGATGAAGACTCCAAGGAACTCACGGTAATCAACACCCACAGAGGTTTATTTGCCTATAACCGTCTCAGTTTCGGAATTGCTTCCGCTCCCGGGATCTTTCAGCGTGCCATGGAAGGACTATTACAGGGCCTCCCAGGAGTGTTCTGCTATCTGGATGACGTCCTGGTGAGTACCACTAATGAGCAAGAGCACACCAAGCGTCTCCATCAAGTCTTATCTAAGCTACAGGAGACAGGGCTAAAACTGAAAATGGATAAATGCCAAATTGGAGTGCCACAGGTATCTTACCTTGGATACCAAATCGACAAGGATGGATTGCACCCCACTGCAGAGAAGGTAGCAGCAATCCAGAATGCACCAGCTCCTACTAATGTGACTCAACTGAGAGCCTACCATGGGCTCCTAAATTTCAATAGGAAAATTTCTAAAATCATCTGCAACTGTGCTGGAGCCCCTAAATACCTTACTGAAGGATAAAACCCCTTGGAAATGGGATGCAAGTCAGGAGAGAGCATTCCAGAAATCTAAACAACCACTCCTAGACTCCCAGACCTTGATCCATTTTTACCCTAAACTACCCATAGTGGTGGTGGCTGACAGTAGTGCGTATGGTGTGGGAGCGGTGCTGTGTCACCTTATTGAGGGAATTGAACGCGCTATCTATTTTGCCTCCCGAACCCTAACAGCAGCCGAGATAACTACTCCCAGACTGAGAAAGAAGCTCTGGCTATGGTTTTTGCACTCAGAAAATTCCATTGCTACCTGTGGGGACAGGACTTCACTATGATTACCGACCACAAACCTTTGCTAGGACTATTTGATCCGGGTAGAAACATTCCTCCG
>JACJUY010009751.1:11994-29048 GCA_014220935.1 Platorchestia sp. MABIK | reverse complement strand
TTTAGGAGCATTTTCAAGCAATAATCTCATTTTCAGTTTTGGGCCTCAAAAAACCGTTCACTTCCCTTAAAGCCCCGACACTGTCGGCCCTCACTTTCAGTCTCAGTTTATAGTCATTGACAGTGTGGGGTATCTGAAAAGTTTATATAGACATAGACCACAAATAGAATGTTTATAATTTTGAAATGTATATTCCTAATGTTTTGATGTTATGAGGACACTTGAGCAAGTTTGGTAAACCATTAAAACAATGAAGAAACCAGGAAATTTATGAGAAATTTGATGCTATTGTTGAAAATAGTCTCTACTCAGAGATCAGGTAAAATTGTTATGTGATAATAATGATATAATTATATGAAAAAATAAATTTCTTGAATTTTTTTTATTAGATCTTGAGTTTGTAGCTTGTGCAACAATCTTGTGATTTATTTTTCAACCAAAAAAATTGTATATGATTTTGTACCAACCTGTATGATGTTTCAACTGTTTTGCAGCTTAAACTTTGTGTGACAATTATCTTCTCTAAAGTTGTGTGCTATAAAGTGGCTTAAGGTGAGCGTCCCCGATACAGACCTTTTTTTTATTATAGAACCTAGAGCAATGAAATTTGGTATACTGTTAGGAAATGCAATTTGGAATCGTTTATCTCCTATGAAAAAATGCGATTTTCTTGAAAAGAAAATGGGAAACCAAAGAAAACGATATTTTAAGGGGGGTTTTCAAAAATCTACTCCTCCTACAGTTTTTGAGCTACAGTGATTATTTTGGTATCATTGGATGCGGAAAGACAAGGGCTTTTATAGATACTATATCACATTCCCCAAATTTCCAGTTTTATATAAAAAAAATTGAGAGCAATTTCTGTGTTTGTGTGTTCACTGTGTTGTTCTCATCAAATACCAACTATACTGTACAGAAACACGAGCATTTTGCTACTCTGCAGGAACTGTTGATGAGAGACCTTTATTGTTGCGTGACAGATAGCATTTGAGTATTTTACTCTTCAAATTCCATTTAAATGAAGCATTGCATGTGATGTGAAATTGAGAGCTTAATGATTGTTTTGTTGCCACAGCAAATCTACACTAAAAAAAGTATAAAAAAAATCAAATGGAATCGTTTCCCTATTCTTGTACCAAAACTCTAATGTTTCAGGGAAAAGCTTTCACTGATAAAAGTTGTCAATATCCTGAAATATCAGTGAAATTGCCCTAGCATGAATCTTTTCTGCATATGCAAGTGCCTACTTCTTTATTTTAATTTGAAATGTTATGAATCTTTAAAACTCTATTCGTGGGAAAGAAACCCCTCAGGGGATACAATTATTGTATCTATGGGAATTAGCGCTCCCAGGGGGAAAATGTGAGGGCCTGAGCTGAGAGTTAGGTAGGCCTTCTTTTTGTTGAAATAAAATGTTTTTTGTTGTGTTAAAGACCACCTTTTTTCAGTTCACTGCTGTCCTGTTTTTCATCACCTACTACTTTCTTCTTCAACTTTTATCTTGTTTCATAAACTTCTTTCTCAACTTACTGTTTCTATGCCCTTTCTGCATAGCTTCCGCGTTCCCGTAACTCCATACTAAATGGTGCCTTCCTTCTTCCTCTCTTTCAATCGCATTTGTTGCTGCGGGTAGGGAGGCTAAAACTAACGACTAAACTAAACTCAACTCTTGGAAAAGAAATTTTAAAACTCTATTTGGAAATAATTTTTTTTATTTTAGACAAAATCATTCAAAAGTTTTTGTCCAAGCTGATCAGCAAACAAATGAAGGTGTGAAAAAACTTGGTCAATTTGAATAAATAATTCATTAAATGTGTTACACAGACCTTGTAGCCTAAACTTAAACTAAATCAATTGTACTTTGCATGTGCAAAGCTTTTATAGCTTCATTAATGCAAAAAATAGTTTCATTAATGCTCTTTGAAACTTGAGTTTTGAAAAGCCATAATGTTATATATTTAAAAATATTCCCATACTAGTAAAATTAATTTAAAATTGTTAGGTGCCCTAAACTGAAAGCACTAGCTGTCTTGACAATAGAGTTACCATCAGTAGACAAAGGGTTAAACAATTTTAGACTTTCCCAGCATCAGCCGTTGAAGCTCATAATGCCTTTTTTGAATGAATATGAAAAATATATTTCCTTGCTTATGAAGCATTGATTTTTATAAACCTGTTTTTTGTATACACTAAGGTACCCTCAAATTATTTGTCCCTTCTTTCAATGTTTATGAGCCAAGTCTTAAGCTTTGTGCTCCTTTGGTGTTGTGTAAAAGTCTACTTGAGTTTCAAAGCTGCCAGGCTGTGAAATAATTTTGGTACTCTATTTTGGATAATACATAATAACAAAAACGCTGGTAGTTATACACTTTGAATTCATTAATTTCAAGGCATGATTAGCAGGATTGTTAAGACTTTGATGCTGTATTGTAATAATATGTTTCCTTTTCTTAATTTCTTTCTGCCATTTATGACTTAAACAAGGGTTCTTAATTTCCTAAACAGCACATGTGTTATGGTAAAATGTTCATCATTGCCTTTTTTCATTGCTGCATTTCAAGCTCTGGTATTAGCGCTCGCAGGGGGATTATGTGAGGGCCCGAGCAAAAGGTTAGGTAGGCTCTCTTTTTGTTGAAATAGAAAAGGTTTATGTTTTGGTACGGACCATTTTTTTTTCGGTTCACTGATCTCCTGTTTTTCTGCCCCTACTACTTTCTGTTTCAACTTTTTCTTGTTTCATGAACTTCTTTCTTAGCTTACTGTTTCTATGCACCATGTGCATAGATTCTGCATTCCCTCAACTCCATTCTAAATGGTGCCTTCATCCTTCCTCTCTTTGAACATCTTTGTCGTGGTAAAGAGAGGCTAAAACTTTTTTGTATAATAATAATAATAATAATTATAATAATAGTATAAGCTCTGGTTGTTGATGTGTAAATTAACAAATTGTTTCACATGGGTATTACCTCCAATTATGAGGCATGTAGTAGGTAGTAAATGGAATAATTACATGCTTGTGATCAAATCTCAAAATCCTTACTTAATTCCCATGTTAGTTTATTTCATTTTTGTAAGTTCTGATTACAACCCTTAAAATAAATAAGTAAAAACAATTTATGGAAATAAATGTACCAGAAAATGTTAACTTAAATTAATATTTAAAATATTGAAGAACTATTGCAGATGAAACATACAAAGAAGTCAGAGCAAGTCATCGGCGATTGTTGAAGACACTGGGGGTTATTATGTGAAGATTAAGATTCAAAAATGATCTCAGGGTCAGAAATGTTACTACTGGTGAGCTGAAGGGCTAAAAATTTGGATTGACAGAGCATCAAAATTTTGAATTGATGTATCCATCTCCATGTGAAGTTTCAGTGTATTTTTATATATGTAATTAGTATAAAAATTGCTTGGAGTCAGGCAAGTTTAATTGATGAGAATGAAAATGTTGAACATTGAAGGAGGTCGGGGTGTTTAGGAAATTTCATTGCTGCTTGTTGTGATCAGGGAAGATTGTAAGGCTGCTCTCTTATGGCCAAAACACATAGGGAGTTTTAAACTACTGTACACACAAGAGTACACTAATTTTTCCCATGGCATGTCTCGATACATAATACTAAATTTGAACTTTTGTAGCAACAGATAACCAAATTGGTAAAATTACACCTTGTTTGGGATGAAGTGCATCTCAGGGAGGGATTTTATTGAGATTCCACTTGAAAGATGTAAGCTTTTCAAATCTTCTGTGACGTTCCTAACTAATCACAGGAATATCAATGTTATGATTCGTACAGGAATGTATTGCGGGTTTAGTTTTTATAGTTCACTAGTCTTTGTTTTACCGCTCGGAAATTGCACTTGCATCTGAGCTCCAACTGCATGGGTATTTTTGAACAGAATGGATGCTCATTGATATTTTATTTACCTGAATACTTATTTAGTATTAATATAATGTTTCAGCATTTGTATTTTCCAGATATGTTAGGCATTAATATCTCATAAAAAAAGGTTTGCTTGACTGATGATGGATGACGTCCGTCGTCCAAGATCGAATAGCATCTGCGAGGTCAAACGAGTCAGGGTTTCTTCTTCCAAGCGCTCCGCCAAAACCAAAGTTCTCCCGGGGCGGAAGTTGACTGATGCTGTGATGCGGTCGTCATCAGGCTTGGATTATGGTTTCTCCAGTGACATCGTGGAGCCCATCACCAAGCGAATTAAGGACGAGCCGAGAGAGCCAGACTCGGTCATGAAGCCTCCAATTGTGACTCGTTGTTGTTGGTCTATTTTTGTGTTGGCTATCAGTTCCTCTCTTATCTTGTTCCTTGCTGCTTTTGCTTTGGGGTGGATGCAGACGCGGTGTGAATTTCTACATAATTTAAAGTACGATTTGCACAAATTCAGGCAAAATTTCTCTGATACCATTATAGGTCAGCCTTATGCCTCTTCGATGATACCGTCTGTTTTAGCCGATTTTCAGGAAGACAAATTTACTGAACCTCGCATCGTTTGGTGTGTAGGTTGGACCGGTGTTGGCAAGTCCAAATCGCTGGACTTGATAAAGCATCTGGTGAACCATTCTTCCGTGCATTATATACTTCCTTCACTCCTACCTGACACCAATGCTGGACTTGAAGAGTACACGGCTTCAACAATATTTAGAATGAACCCTTGTCTCAAAAATATTGTTATTTTAGATGGGTGGGATGAGAAATACGATAACACAACTATAAAGTTCATCTCTCGCTTCCTTTCTGGTGTGAAAGAAAAGACCAGGGAAATTTCGCATATGAATCAACTTTTGGTGTTTATTGCGGGTACCAGAAGCGGGGATGTGATCAACCGCGAGTACTTGGAGCGCAGACAGCACGGTGAGGAGAGGGGCCAGATGCCCTTGAGTGGTTTCGTTGGTCTCATCTCCAATACTGAGGAGCATAGACTCGTAAAGACCCTAGGACCTTTAACAGTGATACCGTTCCTTCCACTGGAAGCCGAACATGTGGCTGAATGTGCGAGGAGAGAAATATCTCATTTTAAGACGCTAGCTAATCAAATTGATAATTTATCAGGTATTAAAGCATTAGGAAATGTACCACTAGAGAACATTCTACGAAGGTTGCTGGAACACCTTCCTCTTTTGCCGTCTAAAAATCTCGTCATTCCAGCAACGGGCTGTAAGAAGGTTTTAAGTGCCCTCATACACCTTCTCGAAAATGAAGAACTGGGTCTTGGTTAATCCAGATATTTTTGTTCCATGCCCTTGCGATTAAATGAGTTTATAAACTAGGTTAATGAAAAGCGTGTAAGTGAAACTAAGTTCTTGATTGTTAACTTCAGTTATTTTTATGATGGAGTGAATTTTGAATGGGTTTTATTTTTATATTTTTATTGAAGATTACACGATATGTGTGGTGCTGTGCCAATTTCAGGACTTCTTTCTTTTCCGTAAAGGGATCTCCGATGGAAGAAGGTCAGAGTACCTTTATTGCTGTGGGATGAGATTTACTAGTATATCTCTTCATGACCCTGTAGTAAACAGCGTGAGTTTTCTAAGCCAATTAAAAAAAAAACTTGTCCAGAAATCTAAAATCAGGTCTGTGTTTTGTGTATACTGATGGGATGTAGTATCGGATCAGTCAATCTACGCAAGCAGAGCGCACTTGGGTGAACTGTTCTGATCAGGAAATGCTTTTTTTTCTCTATAGTTTTCGAAGAAAAATTTCCTATAACTTACATATTGCAGTGCTTAAAATTATTGGTGTATAGGTTTTATGACTCTTGTGTTGTGTCGGCATCTTGTCGAGTTTTTATAATTTAAACTTCAACGTAGTAAAAATGAATTCAGTTGTTTTTTTTAAATAGTGTGCGGAGTCGCTGAATAAGATTTTAATTCTTTTTTGGCTTGTCATTCTTTCTCCTTCGATTTTGCTTATTACCCGTCAAAAGAGAACGTTCCCAGGAAGAAGATGTGAGGTCTCGAGATTGAGCATCCCTTCATTTTGTCTAAATAGAGAAGGATTTTTTTGTTTATTGACGGACTATTTTTTCGATTAACTGTTGTTAATTTTTCAGCACCTACTACTTTCTCCTTAAACTTTTATTTTGTTTCATAGACTACTGTATTAGCACAAGTGTATCTATGCGTAGAGGATCTTGTGTGGGATAGGGGACAGTTATATTCCCCGTTTCATAGCTTCCATATCATATAGTGTATTCTTCCTTCCTCTTTGGAAACACTTTTCTTGGGTTTAGGAAGACTTTAATCTAAGGTTTTAAAATTTTGTAAGTTTAATCATCATTGAAGAAATTCATGTATATCTCCTACTACGGAGCGTGCTTAGAAATTTGGTTTCGTTATTTCGTTGAGGCGTGCGGTGTTAAAACAAGTTGAATTTTCGGTACTGACGAGCTCATATGCTTGCCTCTCGTCACTCCAGCCTGTAGATTGAGCAACCTTCTGTGATCACCATACTGGAAGCCATATTGTTGATTGTTTTTTCTTACTATTTATTGGGTCTTGTAATTCCATCGCTCTGTTTTTTACCTGTTTGACTCTCGTGGGAAAAGCAAATCAATTGTGCTACTGACGTCTCTCGCGGGTATTTTAGATTTTCTTCACTCTGCCTTTTTGTTTTTCTGAGATATCTCCGTATCGGCTGTGCCGAAAATAGTGACACGAATCCTGCAGATGCTAATAATGAAATAAAGTTTAGTTTTAACTCATGTTTACTGTGATGATTGTCCTGTTTGTAAAAATTAGTTACGTGTTACGTATGACACATTTTTAATGAATGCTTGCAAAAGACTCGTAGTAAAGAACAAATGGTTTACAGCATTCCTGTTTTTCAACGTCAATCGAACGAGTGCAAGATGTAATCATACATTAATCCTCTGATGATACTGGGATAGTGTGTTCAGAGTCAAATCTGCTTGACTCACATTTTTTTTGGCTTCCACAAACCTGTTCGAAATTTGAATGCGTCGTTTGAAGAAAATTAATTGAATTTTTTAATTTTTCTTTATGCGTCAATTTTAACCTATCAGCTTTCTTTCAACGTCTATGGTGATAACATGCCTGTATGTGTGCCTCATGCAAGTAGCTCTGCAAAAGCTTGTTTCGTTTCTTCCGTGGACCATCATGATGCGCATTGAGCATCATAGAAATGGTGTTTATACCCTACGAAATGCTCTACCTTGTGCCGAAACCAGCATTTTGTTATGCGTTGGTTCAAGGATTATAACACAAGGCTCAACATGTATTTAGTACTTGAATGCTGTGAAAACAATTTCTGCGAAAGTCGAGCGGGCGTTCTTAGGTTTGGGCAGGTTTTGTACGAACAAAGAGCACCCTCGTTATGAAATTTCAACATAACTTGATTTTAAATAAATCACCATTGCTCGTGAAAATACAAGGTTGGTGTTTAGGAGGTTTGTTCAACTTAATTGCGGAGTTCAGGCAGTAGAGATGAATTTTCCTCGCTCAAAAAATTATATATGCACAGCCTGCACGTTATGTTCATTGTCAAGAATAAAACGCCCGAAGATTGTAAATAACTGTGTAGTTCAGTACAGTAGGTTCAAACAGGATGTTTTATTTTCAAATTGGAAATTTTTACAACCTATGAAAGTTAGTTGGTCCAGACTCGGTGGCATTTGAGAACCACTGGCCTCCGCTCGATGTCTTGTTGAGTTTTTTNCCTCACTCAAAAAATTATGTCTGCACAGCCTGCACGTTATGTTCATTGTCAAGAATAAAACGCCTGAAGATTGTAAATAACTGTAGTTCAGTACAGTAGGTTTAAACAGGATGTTTTATTTTCAAATTGGAAATTTTTACAACCTATGAAAGTTAGGTGGTCCAGACTCGGTGGCATTTGAGAACCACTGGCCTCCGCTCGATGTCTTGTTGAGTTTTTTTTTTTACTTTTCCATTCCAAATCACCTACAGTATTGACTAGAACTGTGAAGCGAAAAGCAGCATATTAAACTCTTTATAAGTTAAGATTATGAACTCTTCAATATTATACAGGTTTACTATCAGACTTCGCTCATGAAAATTTTTTTTTGAATCGTGCAACTTGAAATTTGTTACAGCCTAGAGAGTATTCAAAATTAGTTCAAAACTGAGTTTCATTTACCACGTTCCACAAAGCTTGCCCGTGGATTTTCTCCTAATATCTGAACGAAGGAAAGAGATAAAATAGAACCGACCATACCGTTTGAAAGACAGTGCTTTACGAAAACACTTCATGAATGATGTAATTTTAGCGTGAGACCTGCTCAGTGCCTCTTGGGGTGCCTGCACACCAAAAGATTAAAAGCGAGCTTGAATTGATTAACATGGATTCCTATGGGAGTGCACACACTGCAAGAAAGTGAGCGAGCGAGAAAGATTGAAGATTGGCTGAAGAGAGAAAGCGACTCGAAGATGGTTTCACGCTTGAAAGCTGCAGCAGGAAGCCTCTGGCAGTGCACGGTGAGATGTCAACGTGGGAGGAGTGCTACTTAATTTCTCAAGCATAAACTGAACTCCTTATATCCCAAGTTGATGCTGTACTGTGCCTTTGGAACCCTAAAGATCCGTGGCACAGTGACAGATTACATGTTTCAAAGCAATGGGATGAAGTAGGAATGAAACTCAACGTTACAAACACATGCTTGTACCGGTTTTTGCTGTTATAGACCTCTCTCTATGACATTCAAGAGCAAACTGACTGTCATTTGGCGTGTGATAGATCTCGCCTGACATCTTTCTCTCTCACTTGCTTTCTCGCTCTCAGTCTTTTGGTGTGTAAGCACCCTTAGAGACGCTGCATAAAATTACGTTACAGCTGAAGTTGGCACTCGAGGCAGGCGTTGCTCATCGGTCGCAGGAGTGCTGCAGAAGAGGTGTATTCATAAAAAATTGAAGGATGCAAAAACAGGATAAAAACAAAGCTTAACCTTTTAACATCAGCATTTTAGTACTTATAAAACCGTCATTAAAACAATCATTGCACTGACACTGGCATAAAGTGGTTCCCGATATCAGGATCTGCCACTCGGCTGTGAACTTCAAAGTACACAGGGAAGAAATTTTACAAGGATTACACTATACTGAGGCAGTTTTCGAAAGTTCAGTGTAGTCCTCTCGGACGTTGAAGGGTTTACAACCTGCGGAGCTAATCAACAAGTCATTCCAGTGACGAATGATTCTTTCGGTCGCTCTTGTTACTAATTTAAGAAGCACTGTAACATACTAATGTAGAATATCTAATAAAAGTCTGGAAGAGATGATTGTTAGTGTAAGCGTACCTAATCCCCAACCAAATGATTTGTAGATCCTGGAGAGGAAAGAGGGAGGCCCCATTTAATATAAAATTAAAGGGAACGAGAAACGGAACATGAAATCGCCCTGTAGCAAGCGTCAAGTAACACAGAGTTATCAAGGTACAAGACAAACTTCGATTCACTTGGTTGTCCAATTCTTCGTTAAATTCGTCCAGCATTTTGTACGTAAAAGGGAAAATAAACTAAGTCCACAAATTAGAAACTTTTATTGAATTCGATTTAAAAGGTTAAAGTAAAAAAGGTTTAGTTGAAATTGATTGCTCCCCGGCAATACTAACATATTTTCCTTCAATATCAAATTCGTATAACGGTACAAAGCCTAATACAGGGATTGCGAGCTCACGCACAGCAAACGCAGTTCAACAATAAATTAAACCTTTTTTGTTGATTATTGATTATGATCTTACGCTTGAAATAATTCGGTTCAACGCTTCAGCGTGGTTAGTACAATTTTTCTTCATCTACAAGGCACATGATAGTAAATTAGGAACGAAGGGATTGCCTTCTAGCTGATTTTGATTTACTGACTCGTACAACTAAGTTCAATATGGGTATAAAAGTGTTAAACTTGGATGTTAAAAATATCGAGGCACAAACAGCGAACAGAACTCGACAAAATATATCATTCATTACTCAAAGTGAAGCTCAAGCATTCATTCCTCGCGTGACAAACAAGTGATTTATCATCAGCCAGACACAAAATTGACGCAATAGTATTTCACACAAAAATCCGAGTGACAGTTACATTTATTTTCTGAGAAGTGAACAAAAATAGCTAATCGAGCACACTAATAACATACAAGGACAAGACCTAATTATATACAGAGCAAAAAGCGTCTCGCAATTAAAATATTTGTTAGACCCCTAACAAATGCTGCACTGCCTTCGACATGAAGCTGTCGTTCTTCTTGGGCGTATTTGCAGCTGCTAACACCTGAAAAAAGTACATAACTCAGTTAAAGGGAGCATACACGTTGAACAACACGAAGAAACACAACGAATAAAACAAAATTTCCCAAAGCTCAGTAACAGAAAATACGCATGAAAATCTGTTCACTAGCTGTGCCATTTCAAAACTTCTAACACATAATTTCATGGCCAGGTTATGTCAAGATGGTGAGGCGAAGTCCAAATTCTCCATCTCTTTCTAACACCAACGCCAAAACAAACACCTCAAAAATATAGAGCCATTTCTCACCTGATTATCAGCAGGAGTCACAGGATACGACTGCGTCAGAGACCGGATGCCTGTCTTAGGCGAGCTGAACGCCATCGAGGCGCTGGTGTTGGCCGCGCTGGAGGAAAGGAGAGACCTGTTCGGCGGCTGATTTTCTTTGGAGCTCGCCACAAGCGAGGCATCAGTACAGGAAACCACGCCAATCATGATATTGTTGCTGAGGATTTTACCATTGAGGGCGAGAGCTTTGCGCGCCTCTAACGGAGTCTGGTACCGCAAGTGCATCCAGTTGCCAGACCCAGGTAACCTCTGGTCTGCGATGGTGCCAAGCTGCGCGAACTGGGTCAGGATGAACGACGCTGACGCGATAGGGAAGCCAAAAACAGTCACCCACTCGCACGTGCTCGACAGCACAGCTGCTGCTTCTCCGTGTACCTGCATCCAAGCAAAAGTTACTTCACTCACAGCAAAAGTAGACATTATGCGCATGCGATACCTCGTACAAAATGACTAGCTGAGTATGTGCTTGGATTTAAATCTCAACACCTGTTCATCCAAGATCATCATGGGTCAAAATTTTACGCGCGCAATAAATCACGTAAAATTAGACGAACAAAAGCATTGCTTCACTCGACAACAATTTTTGATCCTTCTATATCCAATGGATGGGGAGACACAGTCCCACATTGTATACAGTATCGCACTCTATAAGTGTTTATGGGTATAACACCCTTCAAAATTAGGTCACATCTAAACAAGATGACCTCATCACTTCAAAATGTTCAATCTTCACAACCTTTTTTCCTGAACAGTGCTCTAAACAATGAAGAATGCTCTTCATACTTCTTTTACAACAAGTCCGAGGCCAGATTAGGAACCTTACAGGAGGCAACACAATCGCAATTGGGAAATTACAACTTAAGGGATTTTTATTCAACGTTCCATAAATCCATTTCATTACTTGGAAATAAAAAATTAGACAATTCAGTACAGAGAAAGTGCGTAACAACTACAAATGCGAGATGTCATAAACTGAATTCTGAGCGGTCGTCAATTGCAGGACAGTACATAGAATCTCCAAATAACGTATTTTTCAAAGAAAAGTTCAACCACAGCTTTTTTTTCTGGTACAGTGATCATTATTATGAAATAATGCAAAAATTTTACTAAATAAAGTTGCATAAGATGGGTATAAAATCTTAGTACCTCAATTGGTACAAAGGCACCATAAGATGCAAAACCTTCTCCTTTGGTAGGTGAAGCCCGTCACAGGCGACAGACTATCTAGCTTCAATAATCTACATTAACTAATTTTTTTTTCACTTTCAGGAGCCAACAAAGCAATTTTTGGATTTTCAGACAATCTTTCGAACGTTTCTATTTTTGAAAACTTCAAGTGGTATCTTTGTTTATCGCATCTACGAATTAAACATTCCTGTAAAATTTGATGCGGAAATCACTAACATAATCAACAAGTTTAATGATCAAAGGAAGAAATAACGGCGCGGAATCCAGACGAAGGCAAAATTTTGCTGGGTTCTTCAACACACTAAAAATTTTGTTAAAAATGTCATTGAATATAAATTTTTGTATTATTAAAAATTCAAGCATAGTTAAATCCAAAAATATGAGTGTCGGTGTAGTTCTGAATGCTAATAAAGAAGAAAGCGATTTTTCTCGTATTGGTCTGTAAGGCTCGGATGGTGCTACCTCCGCTGTTGAGTTCCATCGCTTCAAGCGGAAGAGCGGCTTACATAGCTTCTCCTGCAGTGCGTATCGGCGCTACAGGACGGAGAAGTTGGAACTTTTTATTGAATAAATTTACGTTGGGACATCTTAAGCTTGATTACTGAACACTGGAAATGAGTACACCTTTCTCAGTCCAAATTAATCCAAGTCAAGTTTAGATCAATCCAACCCTATGTTGCGTTAAGAATCGACATAATCACTCGTTAATTTGAGCATTTTTTTGTTAAATATGCATCTATTGGATGTGATGAGTAAGAAAAGCTTTTTTCCTTTCAGCAAGGAATACATAAAATTTCTGCAATATAAAAACAAGCTGTCGTAAAATGTGGTAAGTATCCAGCATCAGGAGGCAGAGTGTGATTCAGATCTTCAAGCGGAGTAACAGATAGAAGTCAATTATAAAAACTTTGTATTATACTTCACATTAAAGTTGTTTTACAATTCTAAATAAATGGCAGTATGGATACATTCAAATATTTATGTTCAAAGATAATTTTATGTTGCACATACACATAGTAGTATCGAGGATTTATTTACACTCATATCGAGATTTATTTGTGTAAAATTCCATTTTATCATATTAATAAAATCATATTTGCGTGCAACTACAAAAGATTACCATTGGACGATCTGTAGATTTAACCTCTAGAAGAAATATAGCAACGAAGTCTGTTTTTGCTTGTTCAAACGATTTTTGTAAAAATAAGTTAGAATTTGTTTCATCGACAGACATGATATATTTGCCTTAGCCTATTCATTTGAAGGGATGGCACAATTTTTATTGCTAATGCAGGATTGTATCTGTGTAGCAATGTACTAGTATAAATTGTAATCAAATGGTATCGTACATAAGTACTCAGTGAATCGCATTTGCATATTTCTTTTAAAGATTAAATCTACAAATCGTCCAATGGTAATCTTTTGTAGTTGCATGCATGTATGATTTTATACGGTGCTGTGCGAATTAGTTCGGATAGTGGTAAAATTTAACAATTATTTGCTAAATTGAAGTTCATTAAAAAAACGTGTCGATGGTATGACAGTTGATATATTCGATAGAAGGTATGACCTCCTTTCACTTTACATGCATTTGCGCTTGATTTGACATAAATTCGACCGAAGTTTACCACATTTCTGCTTTTTCTTCATCATGGTTCCCGACTTTAATAACAGCACCAATCAGCTTTTGCAGTGCCGAACATTCTTCTTTCTCGAGCCTACGTTTGATCATCGCCCATAGATTTTCTTTGGGATTTATGTCAGGAGAATTTCCTGGCCACTCATAAACCGTCAGTCCACTTTCTTCAAAGAATGCGAGCATTTTGCGCGAATATGGCACACAGCGAGATCCTGCTGAAAAATGCCATCCCCATCAGGGAAGTTTCTTCTCATCAGAGGAAGCAATCAGGCAAGTCCCTTATCATAGGAAGCAAGTGAGTCTGCAATTTTGCTTCCTACATGTCTGCAATGCAAAGCAATTTTGTCTGTAAGTATGCGATCTGCATTACGAAGCAATTTTGCAAACTCACTTGCTTCCTATGATGAGAAGAAACTTCCCTGATGGGGATGGCATTTTCAGCAGGATCTCTCTACGTGCCATACTTCACGCAAATTACTTGTATTCTTTGAAGAAAGGGGGCTGACGGTTTTTGAGTCGCCCGATAATTCTCCTGACATTATCCCCTAGAAAATTTATGGGCGATAATCAAACGTAGGCTCGAGAAAGAAGAATGTTCGACAATGCAAAAGCTGGTTGATTCTGTTATTAAGGTCTGGTATCATGATAAAAAAAATTGCAGAAATGTGTTCAACTTTGATCGAATCGACACCAAATCGACTGAAAATACATGTAAAAACGAGAGGAGGTCATACCTTCTATCAAATTTATCAACTTTCATACTATCGACACGTTATTTTTAAAAAACTTCAATTTAGCAAATAATTGTTATATTTCACCACTGTCCGAACTAATTCGCACAGCACTGTATCTGTGATGAAGTGGAATTTCACGCATATAAATCTCGATGACTGTAAATAAATCCTCGATACTACTATGTGTGTGTGTGCAACATAAAATTATCTTTGAACATAAATATTTGAATGTATCCATACTGCCATTTATTTAGAATTGTAAAACAACTTTAATGTGAAGTATAATACAAAGTTTTTATAATTGACTTCTATCTGTTACTCCGCTTAAAGATCTGAATCACACTCTGCCTCCTGATGCTGGATACTTGCCGCATTTTACGACAGCTTGTTTTTATATTGCAGAAATTTAATATATTCCTTGCTGAGAGGAAAAAATTTTTTCTTACTCATCACATCCAATAGATACATATTCAACAAAAAACGCTCGAGTTAACGAGTAATTGTGTCAATTCTTGACTCAACTTAGAGTTGGATTAATTTGAACTTGACTTGGATTAATTTGAAGTGAAAAAGGTGTAGATGAAATTTTGAGGGGTGATTTAAGTATAGTCACTACAAGTCACCTGATGCATGCTCGTTAATGCGTCTCGGAAAATTTATTTTTTTATCCCTGATATCAAACTACCGAGAATATTACAATTTCCAGCTGGAAAAGAACGTCTGCAGTTAAGATTAGATGCACGGTAAACGGTCTCATGCAGTGAAACAGAAGTAAGATAGAAGAAGCCCAATAATTCAGTCTTAAAGATACCGGCACTAAGAACTACTGATTTTGCTGCGAATACCGTAAGAATTTGTATTAAAAGGAGGTGCACCACTGGCAATACTAGCAACGTTCATTTCATGCTCAAAAATCTTTTGGAAGAACGGTGGTATCCATTGTACATTGAAAAACTGCACTCATCAGTATATTTTTCCATCACTGGAAGATCCGTCTGCATTTACTTGTTATTTATTCGTACCTCGTAGGAGATTAGAGAAGAGTTCAAGCTTTCTGGCTGGTGCAGGCTACGCGAGTAACCCATGGGACTCTCCATAGATGCATCTGAAATTTTAAATGAAATTATGCACGATCAAATTTTCTTGAAGCATTTTTTTAAAAACTCTAAGCATTTATGTAGCACAAAATATCTCGCTTCTTGAATTCAGACATAAAATGAATAATTTATAAAAGCAAAAAGTCTTGTTTTTCAGTTGATCTATAGGTATTTAGAGCTGGGTGGTCAAATCATTTAACATAAGCGATATGTTAGATACGGTCAACAGTGACATTTGTATCAGTTAAAAATATGTGTGCTTGTGAATATAGATTTTGTCCTCAAACTGAAACATGAGCTGAAAATCATATTTCCAAAAATTGAGACTCCAAAGCAGCATACTGAGCAGTTTAGCATTCCGAGCCCACACATAATCCTACTTCAACATGCTAAAACTCATAACATTTTTACAGCACTAAAACACGAGTTTCTATTCCCACTGAGAACATTATAAAGCTCATTCAATTTGACTTATAAAATTGACAATATACGTTAGAGAAGTATGTGTGTGTTCATGCTATCCTAACAGTACGCAGCAGTAAAAAAGCTTTGCACTTGAAAAAATTCAACAGCTTCAGTTGAAGCTTTCCTAAGCTTCATCTTGTAGATGTAGAAAAAGCGTGCAACAAGACATAAGATTACCCCCAAATTTCACCTGAATGGAGATATGTTAACTTTCATGTTAAATAGGGCAAATCAAGTCACAAGTTTTATCTGAATGGAGAGATGCTAACTTGTACATTCATCAGGTACACGTAAGGGGCAACCGTACATTCATCAGGTACATGTAAGGGGCAACTGTATATTCATCAGGTACATGTAAGAGGCAACCGTATATTCATCAGGTACACGTAAGGGGCAACCACACGCACACACACAGCAGCACGCACGCATGTGGGCGAGGTGGTCCGGCTGATGCCCGTGCAGCCTGCCAAGTGGCGTGGCAGGAGACCCCGCGAGGCCGTGGATGGGCGGCCCGCCGGTGCGCTCTGCTCCACTCCGCCCTGAGCACACGAGACACATCACCTGCATGCCACAGTACTGCAGTCCATCTCATGTGATTATTGACTTGGTGTAGGCAACTTAACCACACCAAAGGTGCTAGATTATTAACTAAGTGTCAGCCTTCTTAATGGCAACAAAGGTGCTAGATTATTAACTCAGTGTCAGCCTTCTTAATGGCAACAAAGGTGCTAGATTATTAACTTATTTTAAGAAACTTGACCCCAACAAAGGTGTTGTATTATTAACTTAATGTAAACGACTTAACCACAATTAAGGCGTTCCAAAGAGAGGATGGATGAAGTAACCATTGAGTTTGAAGTTGAAGGAACACAGAATCTACGCACAAGGTGTGTTTGCGTATAAGATTTCTTGTGTATAGAAACATTAAGTTGAGATGGGAGTTTATCAACTAAAATTACAGGTGCTGAAAAACAGGATAGCTGTGAACCAAAAAAAAAAAAAAACAGTCTGTTTCAGAACAAAAAAGTTCTCTATTTCATCAAGAAACTGTCTACATAACTCCCAGCCTAGGACCTTACATTTTCCAAAAGGAGTGTTAATTTCCATAGATACAGTATTCGTAGCCCATGATGGTCTACAGTCCATCAACTTTTTAAGGTTGGCCACCATTTATAACTAGTCTCACTAGGATTGAAATTATGATGCTTAGAAGAAATACATTTGAGCTCCTTTCATAATCTTCCAGTGGCCTTTCATAATCTTCCACTCAAAAATTAGATTTTCCCGATTGTTTCTTTTATTGCTTTAAAAGAGTTAGAGATATGTCCCCGAATGTCTGTAGAAATATCAGGAACGTATCCCAG
>JACJUY010009750.1:0-19412 GCA_014220935.1 Platorchestia sp. MABIK | reverse complement strand
TCTTCTTTAAAATGAAAGAAAAGAACACGTAAATATGTTGTAATACGGTATTGACGTAACGATGGGTAAGGTTAGGGTAGGTAATGTTAGTTTAGTTGAATAAACTAACTTAAAATAACATAAATTGGCCTAAATAGCTTACCTTAAGGAAAGAGTACTCCTTTAAAGAAGATTTGGTGTTTGTGAAGGAGAGGACAATAATCAATTTTCCAATTTATGGTCTAAACATAGTTAATTAGATCTAAATAAACATCTTTTCTTCAATGCTCTTTTTGGCGGAAATGAGTATTTCCCCCGTGTTATAAATGTAAATATGAAGAACACATTGTTTTTAGATTGTACAACACTTACACCTTGAAAGTTACTTAATATGCCAAGGTCCTTCATTTTGTACTGAGTAGAGAGACTTATCTTAATTATATGTATTTCATTACTAGACCCAAAATTATTATTATGTAAGAAAGTTTTAGCCTCCCTTAACCACAACAAAGATGTTCCAAAAGAGGAAGGAGGAAGGCACCATTTAGTATGGAGTTGAGGGAATGTGGAGGGAATGTGGAATCTATGCACAAGAGGCCCAGAAACAGTAAGCAATGAAATAAGAAAAAGTTGTATAAGAAAGTAGTAGGAGCTGAAAAATGACTGCAGTGAACCGAAAAAGATGGTTTGTAACAGAATAAAAACCTGTTTTATTTCAACAAAAAGTAAGCCTACCTAACTCTTAGCTTGTGCCCTCACATAGTCCCCCTGGGAGCACTAATTCCCATAGATACAACAGTTGTATCCCCCTGAGGTGACCAGACCCAGAAGCAATAATGAGATTGTCTACATACACCACAACAATACACAGCTTAAATTGAACGCAAGTGCATATACAAGCATCACTCTTAGATTTTACAAACCCAATTTCTTCAAATAGCTATTTAGTGCAGTATTCCAACACTTAGGAGCTTTTTTTTAGTTTGTAGAGTAATATTTTCAGTTTACACACTAGATCTTTGCTTTTGGTAATGAAACCAATAGGCTGAACCAGGTAAAGTTTTTCTCTCAAGTCTCTATTCAAGAAGGCTGTTGTAACGTCCATGTGGTGAATTTCCATATTATGTTTGGCAGCAAGAGCTAGTACTGTCCTGACAGACTCAAACCTAACCACAGAGCTAAAAGTTTCATCATAGTCCCTACCATATTTTTGTGAGTAATCCTGAGCTCCAAGGCAAGCTTTTTAGGAGCTAATGTTTCCATTAGGGCCAGTTTTTCTTTTGAAAGATCCACTTTGATCTGATAGGTTTTTTTGTCATTAGGATACTCTACAAAAGACCAGATTTCATTTTCATTTATTTACCTAATTTTGTTCTTCATAGTTGTCTCCCATAATTATGATTCTGGTCCACTGAGTGCTTCTTGTACACAAGATGGTACATCATGCTCATTTTTTGGTTAAATACACCCATTCACCAAACCTATAAGGAGCCCTTCAATACTTGGCTAATTGTCTAGGCTCCACCCTTTCCTCAGAGTTTTCTGGTTCCTGAGGAAGAAGGATACAATTACTATCATTTCCTTCTGAAGGCTCATTCTCAATTAACATTTGCTGAGATTCATCAAACACAACATTTCTGCTCAAAAGTATTTTTTTGGTGCTTATGTCGTACAGATAATGTCCTTTGGATCCACTACCATATCCTACAAGAACACATGGCTTGGATTTTAGATCAAGTTTCTCTCTCATTTTTTGGGGACATGAGCGGATGCACTGTATCCAAAAGTTTTGAGGTGCTTTTCATGGGGCTTGGGTCCATTAAGGGCTTGATAAGGAGTCATATCATTCAGTACACTAGCAGGGCTCCTATTTTTGACATGCACAGCAGTTGATATAGCTTCAATGCCAAATAATTTTGACAATTTTGAACCAGACAGCATAGCTCTTACAGAGTCAAGAACAGTTCTATTCATTCTTTCTGTACCTCCATTTTGTTCAGGTATCTGAGGCATAGTTTTTTCATGGGTTATTCCTTCCATTTTAAGAAAGTGTTCTAACTCATTGGAGATATATTCTCCACCATTATCAGAGTGTGGAATTTTAATTTTGTAATCATAATGATTTTCTACTAGAGATTTGAACTTCTGGAACACTTCAAAGACATCACTCTTGTATTTAATAATGTACACCCAAGTAATATCTGGAGTAGTCATCACTAAAGGTCACAAAATAACTTCCACCACCAAGTGATTTGGGATTAAGTTTACCACACACATCACTGTGAATTAGCTCTAAGGGTTGATGCTCATTTTTGTGATTTGTTTTGAGGAGAGGAAGCCTGTGGCTTTCACCATCACAACAATTTTTACAAAAAATGTTATCTCCTCTTACAGAACAATCAAAACCTCTAACAAGATTATTAGTGGCTAATTTCTTAAGATTATTAAACTCTAAGTGACAAAATTGTTTGTACCACAGAATTTCATTAGAAGAAACGTTCAAGCATTTTGCAGCTGAATTAAGAGAACAATCAAGTTTTTACAATTTTCCTTCTTTACTGCCTACATCAATTAGTTTGTGGTCTTTGTTTTCAATCTTACGTGAGCTTTCATCAAAGCAAGCTAAATTTCCATTTTCTGTAATCTGAGGCACAGATAGTAAATTGTAGGCTAAGCCTGGCACATAGACTTTCTTTACAACACAGATATCAACTAGACCTTTAGGCAAGGAAACCATAACTTTAACATCACCAACACCAACACCTTGCAATGTTCTACCATCACCAACTTCAATGTTAACTGGACTAGATAGCTTATCCATACAAGAGAAATCATTCCTATTATTACACATACGTGCATTTGCTCCAGAATCTATAACTCAGCAATTCTTACTAACATCAATAGCAGACGGTGCACTGATGTACAGTCGTACCTCGGTACTCGACCAAATCGATGCTCAACCAAAAAGTTCGAGTAGGAAATGCATCGGACCTCGAACAGATTTTCGGTACTCGACTAGCCGAGTCGACCCAAATGCGCTTCTCGGCCAGCGGGTAAGCCTCAGTTCGACTCGGATTGCCAGCGGAGTAAGACGTACGCAGTTTGTTTGAGTATTTCTTCCCAGATTTAAATTTCATGTTGCTCTAGCCCTTAGGTTTCTAGGTTTTGGTGTTCAAACAAATCGGTGCTCGACCACCACCTCAGAACGGATTATGGTCGAGTACCGAGGTACGATTGTAGTTGGTTTTACCTGCTCCAAAAATTTTTCTGGTTGTCTGAATGGATAAAAATGTTTTTTCTATCTCTTTTCTTCAATTTTTCTTGATAGATCCAGCACTTTATGCAAAGGGGTCCTTGCTTCCCCTCTTGTAGCACTTGGTTTTTTTCAATTTGGAGTTCACAAGGGATTTTTCACTTGAGTCTGAAGAACTTTGATTTTTCAATTTTGTTTCTAATCAGAAGGCGCTCTGTCACTTTATTCCCTGATGGTAGTTTTTCATGAGCTTCCAGTGCAGTTACCAGTGTGGAGAAATGGTCGGGTAGAGATGACAGCAGGATTATTACACGCCTTTTTTCATCAACAGCATCATCAATCACACTAAAGAACTCAAAGATTTTGACAAATGCTTTGAGATGATCTTGCAAATCTTGGCCTTCTTGCAGCTGCCTGTTGTACAATTTTTTCCGTAGTCTGAACTAATTGGACCAAGTTTTCTTTTGGAAGGTATTTTCAATTTTGTGCCACAGTTGCATAGGATCAGTGAGGTGGCTCAACGAATACAGTTGGCTTGTTTCAACGCCAAGAACAATTGTAGCCAAAGCACCATCACGTTTTTCTTCAAATTTCCTTCAAGCAGACTCATCCGTCGTCTGTGGCATGGTTCCATTTCCTTAAACCAGGTGCCACAAATTTTTTTTTCATCAGCAGCATCTTCATTTGCAACTTCCACATCAGATAGTTCTTATCAAGAGCTGTGAGGCAATTTTTACTACCTTCAGAAACTGCCATGTTTCTTTCTTTTTCACTTTCACTGTTTCTGTCTCATGTTCACTAACAAGTCACAAACAATTGTTCTAACAGTTCTGGGTGGTTTTTTGCTTTGGGACTCATTATAACCTCACTAAAAGTTTTTCTTTGGATGATTGGCTGGGCCCATAACCTGTAAAAATTAAGTTACGGTAATTACAAGATAGAGACCCTAACAATATATACATTTTCTATAATACATGGTGAGACAGGCTAGGCAACTGCTGTGTCTACATTGCTATGGCAAGAGGTGGAACGGGGTTTGGACAAGGAACAGAACTGTGAGCTCAGGTCTAAGAGCAGAGTGCTGTTTAAACACATTCTGACACAAGAGCACTGTAACATTTGCATAATACACAAGTACATTCAAGGTGCTACAATCAATATATCAACAATACCTACTAGTGTACATGGTCTGTCAAAAATTATGTGATTTGACATTTTCTTTCAATAAATCTTTCAGATCGTAATGACATACAATAATATTCATCCAAGGAGTACCTACAATTTAAATCTCCAAGGAGTTATGCACTAGTAAAACTTATATCAGAGATTTGTTCATTAAGCTTGGTAAGTATCTTTCAGAGCATGACAGAGAGCAGCTAACCAAGCAAATAACTGTATTTTTATTTACTAGTTTACACAGCCCCTTAAAAATGATCGAATTCAGTATTTTCTTTATATGAATCCTGCAGATGTGGATAACAAACAAAACGTTTATCCATCCTGATAGTACCCACGATGAAAATATTCTTGTACTTGTACACCGTTGAAACTCGAACGACAGATAAGGCCATTAAGCATCCTTCAAATCAAATGTTTCATTTACCACAAGTAATGCAGAGGCATATTTTTTTAAGTTTAGTACAATGGATACATTTGAGTACACAGGAATACCCTGAGATATGAGCATAACACTTTGGCCGCAATTGCTGGTTTGGTAGGTTTGCCTACCAATTGCCGTTTGGTAGGCGACAAGTTCAAACATGCATATATTCAGTGCCCGGGAAGACAGCGAGTTGAAAAGTTATGTGCAGCACCACAGAAGTAAGTTGTTGCATTACATCAAGTAAAATTAGTGACACTATTTGGTACATTTTGCTCATGGATGGCATCAGTCATTATTACTCGTGATGTGCGCCAAGTAGAGCCACGCTTGTTGTGGCTCATATTGGGAAGCCTGTCTTTTGCTTCTTCCATAGAAGCGAGACGCTTCCATAATGGCACATGATGAAAGAGAAACGCAGTAATTAGCATTATAGCTGAAATTTATAGCTATGCATTGCCTATAATCATTTGCTTTGTCATATGTACTCAGTGAGACGTGACTCACGGGTGGGTCACATTGCACTGTAAGAAGAAATCTCGCGCAGCGTGTGACCCAAATTTGGGTCACTGTTTTTTTTAACCTCAGACAAATCTACGCTGTCATAGAAGCATACCAACAACTCCCCTATTTGATATCTCACGTGGTACTGAAGTTAGGATAGCTGCAGTACAAGATGGGCAATGAAGCGTGGCCGTTGCAGGGAACATGTTAATAAATAATTTTCTTTTACTTTTAGCACATATTTCATACAAAATTGGTATACTTTTATGATTTTTAAAGGGTTTAGGGGTAGTATTGGGGGCCTTGAAATTAATCAGGCCTTTTACATTTGAAATGCATCTATATTTACAAAAAAAAAGTTACAAAACCACTTCTGGAATGAATTAATTTTGTCAGGTGAGGTATGACTGTATCTGAATGAATTGTGTTGTCATGTGTTTGTGTTATGAAGTCATTAACTTTTAGAATAGTATTGATATTAAAGCATTGTGTTTTGCCTGTGTTCAATGGGCCTGCAGCTAACATGACTCTTTGGACTTGCACTTATTTTTTTCATTTATTCTTCAATGTTGTTGACTTTAAATAAATGAATAAATGATGAGTTTAAACAGTGTTAAAATATCATTGATTCTGAACTTAAAGCTGCAAACTGAAATATCCAAATTACAACAAAACAGTAACAAAACATCTATAAATTCAGGTCAAAGCTTGGGTATGCATTACTTTGAGGATAGAAAATGAAAGAAAGATAAATTTTCTCAATGTGAAAATATATGAAAATTTAAATTCATATAATACTAAACATTCCACTGCTGCAAAAAGAACAGTGAAAAATAGAAGATAACTTTCAGCTACTGAGGAACAGCTACACTAATTCATTGTAGGAAATAATAATAAGATGAAAAATAGTGCAGAGCTTAAATGGCTATGAATTTTGTAGTAGGGAGGAAAGTTTAGATGGGATTTGTTTTCAGAAATAAGGTGCAAAGAGACTTTGGTAGATCAGTAGTTTGATTCTATATTACCCCTCAGTGGGAGACAACTGTTGTATCTATGGGAATTAGTGCTCCCAGGAGAAAAAAGAAGGTTCTGAGCTAAAGGTTTGGTAGGTCTAGTTTTGTTAAAATAGAACAGATTTTTAGATTTGTTATGGACCATCTTTTTTTAATTCACTGCTGTCCTGTTTTTCATCAGCTACTACATACTTTCTTATTCAACTTTTATCTTGTTTCATGAACTCCATTTTCAACTTATTGTTACTATCCACCTTGTGCATAGATTCTGTGTTACCTTTATGTCATAGTAAACGGTGCCTTCCTCTCTTTGGAATGTCTTTGTTGCAGTTAGGGAAGCTTAAATTAATATCTAATCTGACATTGACTAAATTCACAGTGAAAATAGCACAAAATTTCATTAATTTTTTCTTTAAGAAAATAACCTCACCCCAGTATGCTGAAGATCTAAATTATTTCTTATTGCAGTTTTATCTCTATTTCAGGTTCTATCTACGTTATTAGTAGACAAATAGAGACTGTAAATATAGTCAATGTTTTAACATTGTTACAGTCATGTCTAAGCAGGCTATTGGTCGGCAAGGTAGAAGTGATAGTGAAGTGTCTCAGACCGAAAAAGACTTGGCTCAAGAAGCCTTAAAAGAATTTAACAATTGTAATTACTCTAATGCTTTGAATGTTTTACTGAAGCTAGAAGAACTAAGACCTCATGATATCAAGGTAAGTCAATATCACTCTATATAATAATTTGTAGGTATTTTGGACTTTTTAAATTTTTAGCTTTCACCTAATACTCTCACAACTTTCTTCTGGCATTTCAATCTATTCAAATGTGTCTAAGAGGTTCTTATACACTTTTAAGATCAGCAATAGTTTTGAGGTTAGTATCTTTGTCTAAATGCTCAAATGCACTGAGGACTTATTCCCAGAAAGGATGCTATTAGGTTACCTCACTTAAAGAGAGGCCTTTGTGACATTTCTTTTGTGGCCACTTCATTTTTTTCAGTTTTTGGGAATATCTGTGTAGGAAGAGCTTTTATACATGGATTTTCCATTTATGCACTCCATACTAAATGAAGTCCTCTTTTTATCCTTTTGTGATGACATTTTTTATAGTCTTGAACTAACTACTATAATAATACAAGGTGGCTGCTCACCTAAGCTGTCTTCCTTTTTTCCTGCTTAATTTATAGGAATGTCTCTCTTTTTGTTGAAATAATTTTTTTTGTTGAAGGCTATCTGTTTCAACTCACTACTGTCTAGTTTTTCAGCACCTATTACTACCATATCAACTTTACGGTGTAATGTCAAGAGATGGTATAGTTTGCCATATTTCTGAATTTCGTTCATGAATTTGAAAAATTTTGATGCATGTATATCCAATTAGTTACTTATGATAAAATGTTTACCTTTTAAAATTCTTAATATTCTTATTACAGCTTCTACACAACAAGGCAGTGTGTGAGTTCTTCAAGAGTGGCCTTACTAATGTTGATGCATTCCACAAGGCTCTCCATGATATAATTACTCAGGTAAGGTTTCTGTGCAACTTTAACTGTTTTACTGTAGACTCTGCTAATATTCAGCATCCAATATCCAGTAAATTTTAGGCTTGCCAGACTTGTCTTGCTGGTGTGTAATTTAACATGCAATGGTTGGTTGTGTTCAGGGGCTATTGGCCACTGCTCAAATGTTTTACATTCATTTGACATTGAGCTGCTTTGAATCCATTTCACATGCCATACTTGTAGTGTATATTTTTCTTTCAAGTCAGTATTTAGTATTAATAATTTCAGGAGTTGAGATCCTTTGATGCTCTGTTTAGTTATGAGTTAATTGTTTGGCTGTTTTTTGCATGCTTGAAGCAATGTTTTAGGAGAGCTTTAGGTATTGTAGTGTAGCAGTGTAAATACAGTATTTTTTTAAATTTTGTATATGATACTTAAAATTTGACTTTAAAATAATTTATTTGTGAACGATTTTATGTCTACTATTTGAACTGATATTTTTAGCCTTATAAAAATGTTACTAAGTTGTGTTTCAATCTCAATTCATTTGGTCAAGAAATTTTTTTTGAAGAAATGAATGTTGAAATCGTAAGAAATACCTTCATCTGCTTGTATAACATAAAATCATTAGAAAATGCTACTGTACGATTGCGCCTCTGTTGTGCTGCAACAAATGTAAAGGTGCCTGTAGACTTTGTTACAAACTTACCAGCATCAAAGTGGCAAATATTTGGAGATACAAATGCAAGCTGAGTGATGTTAAATGTATGTTCAAAAATGGTTGTCATTATTATTATTTTCATTAACTATCCTTGTTGTTTGTATCTTTAATATAACATTTTCCATGTCTTATTTTTCTTTGTTTACCATATACTTATATATATATGACATTTCAAATACCCTTAATTGCTAATTTTATGCTGTAAATTACCATATTATGAGTTAAAAACAATACAGCTTACAAACACTTCTCAGAGGATACAACTGTTGTATCTATGAGAATTGGCACTCCCAGGGGCAAAATGTGTGAGAGCCTGAGCTGAGTTTGTAGACCTTCTTTTTGTTTAAATAAAATGTTTCGTGTTGAGGAACACATTGTTTTGGTCCACTGCTGTAATGTTTTTTTGCACTTATTACATTCTTCTTTCACTTTTATCTTGTTTCATGAACTACTTTCTCCACTTTCTGTTTCTATGCCTCTTCTGCATAGATTCTGCACTCCCTTATCTCCATATTAAATGGTGCCTTCCTCCTTTCTCTCTTTGGAATACTATTTTTTTTAGCAGTTCGGGAGTCTTAACCCTTTGCTTCCCAACACTCAAATTGTTAAGGGAAAAGTTTTCTAAGATAATTGCAGTCATTACTCTGAAATATCAGCAAAATTGCCGTAACATGTTTTTTTTTTCTGCATAAGCAAGGGCTTACTTCCTTTTTAAATTGAAAAAATTATGCTTTAAAAATGTATGCTTCAATGCCAAAAAAATGGTTGAAAAATCTGAGAAAAAATATCAATTTAGTTTTTGCTTAATTTTATCTATAAATACATGAAAAACTTGCTCAAGTTAAATAAAAAAGGTATTAAATGTATTGCATAGACCATGAAGCTTACACTAAGCAGGTACCAATACCAAATTGCATGTGTCAAACTTCTGGAATTTCCAAAAACATAGTTGCAGGATTACTATGAATTGCCCTAATTTTGTCATTTAGTTCAAATTATTTTCCTACTGGTTGAATCACCCTGAAATTTTGTCAATTTCCCTAAACTGGAAGCACAAGCCATCTGGGAACTGGAGTTCCTGTCAGGAGGCAAAGGGTTAAACTAGCATAATCTAATCTTCTGCTTCCGAACAACTGTTTAGAATCAATTGTGTTGATAAGTTGGGAACCAAATGGATATAGAGATTGATTTTTGTGAATCTGTTATTTCCCCTTGACTTTCAGTGTGATTTTAGTGTGTGGTTGGTGTCTTGTGACATAAGTCTTTGGCAGTTCATCTGTGCAACCCCCAATGCTAGACAGCCTAAGCCAGGCACCCAGACAAAGGGAGCAGCACGATTCCCCACACTGGTTCCAATTAACGTACATGCTGACATCCACACACAATGAACCAAAAAATTGCAAAGTTACCCATCAAAATAAAAGCAAGTGATCTAACAGAAACATCATAAAATCTTAGAATCAGGTGCACTTTCTCACACTTCACCTGAGTGACAAGCTAGCTTTCTCTTGGTGGTAGCCAAGGAATCAGACAATTGATGTATATCCTAAGGCAAGGCATTCCACTCTTGCATGCCTTGATGTGGTGCTAGAATCATTTTCTTTTGCCAATCCACTAATAATTTCAAAAAATGATTTCCCTGATCTTAGGGAGGCTAAGAGGCACATAATATTTCAACTGAAGAAATGGAAATTTGTGTGGGACTAGTTTTTCTGTCCTAAATGCAAATGTTTTGGAATATATTTCTTAATATTCCATGACAGGAAAAAAATATGAAAAACAATAAAAAATGAAGTATCTCATTATTTAATAAATTATAAATTTATTTGTGTTCATCATAAGTTCTGCATTCTATTTTACAACATTTATGACTTCTAAACCAAGGAATTGAGTGATTTTCATCTAACATCTTGTCTAGAATATTGTGAATTATGAGAGGTTTTTGAGGGCAAGTCAACTTTTTTGCATCTATGTTGCAAGTCATGACCCTTTTTTTATAATAGTATTACTTAAGCTGGTCTACTCAATCTAGGATCAAATTTAAAGTTCATAATGCCTTGAAACTGTTATTGCTTCATTATTAAAAATTATTTTTTGCGTGCTTGTATTTGCATATTCCTGAGCTAAACTCTATTTCCTGATTTTTATCAAGACATTTTATGCTTTTTATTATTTCAGTGCAGCAAAGGTAAAAGCCATGGACGTGGACCTGACATGCCAGCCTCAAATGAACCAACTTTATCTCTTCTGAATCTGGCTGTGGTGTACTACCACCAGCTCAACTACAGTGTTGCTATTGATCTGCTGGCCCCGTTGTATGCTGCCCTCGAGTCACTTGGTGAGGTGTAGGCAGCAAAATGCTGCTCTCAAAATAATTGTGTGAGAGCATAGGATGTTACTGAGATTTTATGCTGTGTGTACATTAAGAAATCACTTTCATCACTTCCTCCAATGTACTAAAAGCTGTGCTGGTCATGTCATAGGATTAAATGTTGCTAAGAGGTTCTTTGAATTTCTTGCTTCACAATAAATGGCACTTTTTGTACGATTTTGCCACTTCGTTATTCCACCATAATTTTTTTTTAGAATAATTTCTTCTGCACAAACTGTTTCTATGCACCAATCTTGAGAGGGAACACGCATTTTATATAGATTCCACGTTTCTTTAACTCCGTACTGAATGGTGTCTTCATCATTCCTCTCTTTGGACTACTTTTGTTGTGACTAGGGGGAGGTTCTTAAACTAACTGATAATCTAATTTAATCATTTTTGTATGATAGCATTTTGTCTCTTTGTTCATGGTGAGGGTGAGTTTTGTTCAAAGTCTTCTCAAGAATATACAATTGTATCAATGAGAATTGTGAAATCCAAGCAGAAGATGTGAAGGTTCAAGGTGAATGTTTGGTAGACTTTTCTTTTGTTGAAGTAGATTAGGTTTTTCATTCATAGACCCCTTTTTTTGGTTGACTGCAGTTTTTTCAGCACCTTTCAATTTCTTCTTTGACTTTTCCTTGATTGATATACTTCACACAATCTTACTTTTTCTGTGCACATGATGTGGGGACACACCTTGTGCACTAATACCACATTCTCTTGATGCCATACTGAATGGTGCCTTCCTCCTTGCTTTCTTGGGAATACTTTTTGTTTGGTGAGAGAGGCCTAAACTGACTTGACATCTTTTCTAATAGCTATTCAGAGCCCCATTTATTATTTAAATTTCTAATTATGTTAATGCAGACCGAGAGTGTTCTGTGTTTTGTATTGTATGTCATTCATTATCATTGAACCATTTATCAATTCTTTTCATAATTGCTGAAAGTTATGAGACATGCAATAAAAATTAGTGTAGCTAATTCTAAATGAGAGTTTTATAGGACAAATAACCATTAGAAAATGTTAACAAAAAATTGTGAGTATGATTGTATTGCACTTCTTTTATATGAAAAAGTAAAGTACATGACCAAAAATGTCCCTAATTTTCAGCCTGAAAAATACCACTTTCATACCTACATTATTCATATTTTATTTATCATACATGGAAAGGAAAGGTGTTATTGAAACAGCTGTTGTAAACTTTAGCTTTTCTATAAATATGAATTTTACTAGATTGAGGGTAAATCTTGCTCATTTAGGTCAAGATTCATCTGATGGCATTGATTTTTTTCTCTACACACGTTGAATGATACACTTGATGAGCAGACTAGGAAGGGTGACTTCATCAAGTGACATGGAGTACAGATATGAATGACAGCATTCATCCTGGTCCATGAGGTGAGGAGACCACTGATGTTATGTTCCCATGAAATAAAGAAGAATTGCCCCAATGCGTGCAGATGAAACAGTGGGGATGCGCGTGTGTCTGCTGCTGATATCTGCCCACCTGCTCAGCTCCAACGCAGAAGAAGCACAGAACGTCATCCAGCGCACCAGGTCCATCTTGCTGCCCCAACCCCTGCCCTCCACTGGGGACGACACGCCTGTGTCCTCGCCTCACCACGATCCTGGGTATGGGTGAACTTGTCTTCTTGTTCTGTGCATCTGGTTGTACGTACTGTACGCTCATGTGCTCTCTGTAGAGCTTCCATTTCTGCTGCAAGCTTCAAATGGGTGTGTATTGTTTACTAAATAGCGTACTGTTGATGGAACAAGCTAACTAAAAAGGATCCAGGGATGTTTTATGCCAATTTGGATGATGCTTGTCCTGCTTAACTTTGGGTTTTTAAATGCCCTACACTTAATTCCTGAACACAGCTGTTACTTGTGCTGAGCTCATTTGTATACCTGGATTGAGGTGGGAAATTGTAGCGAACTTCAACTTTCCAATGGGAAAAAATGCTGAGACTGCATTTACATTTTGAACTTGTGTTGTCAGGTGTGCTGCATAATGGAAGAAAGTCTGTGAACTTACAGCCTCTGTCAGTTCCATGAGAGTTATTGTGTTGCAATGAAAATTTTTGTGTTTTTGTCACAAACCCAAGAGGTTTGTGTTTTTGGATCTAGCATCAGCAATCAGGATATTGCTCAACGATTTTGAGTGGTGATGAGGTGATATTCATTCTTTCCTCTTATATCCTAGACCTTGATAGAAGTTTAATTCTTTATTCAGTAATTCACTGGATTTTGGGGTTTGAAATGATGATATACTTCTCTGTAATCATTCAGGCTCATTGATTGCAACCCCAGACGAATAAATTGCGTGAGAAGCAATCATGGGGTACTGTAGCTTCAGTAATATTGGTGTAGTGAAATTATTCACTACGTGTTGTCCATGTGTTGCCTGGAGTAGCCCTGTAATGTACGTAGAGCTCCATCCTGCGATTGCCTGGCCTAAGGCCGCGGCCAGACAAACAGCAGTAGAGCAGGGCAGAGCAGAGCAGACCCGGCGCGATGTTTTATGTTAGTGGTATTCATATTAGGGTGGCCAGACAAGTAGCGCAGGGCAGGGCAACGCTGTCCAGCTCAAGCGCCAGCGGCGTTTAATCTTGGATGATAAAACACCGCTCGGGAGCGAGCGGCCAGTTGCACGCCAGTGCTCTTACGGAGAGGATGTCAAACTTCTGATCTCCTCGATGCAAGCTATTCCTGCGATCGGGGTGCATCTCATAATATTTCGATCATAACTATGTTAATGAACAATTGTCATTTACAGCAGACGCTACGGAAGTTAGTGGTAGGTTGGCTTGTATAGTTATTTATACATATATAGGTATTTTCCACCTCATAAATCGAAAAACTATACTCTATCAAGTATTTTCTTTGTCAATACCTACACTTTGAGTGTACCAATGCCGAATATTTCATATCAGGTTTTTTTTTGCGCATGGTACTAAACTTGACTTCAAACATACATCTTTTATGTATAAACTAATAGTTTTTTAGTTATAAACATTAATCATTTTTCTCCTAAGTTATACTGAGGAAACACAGGTTAGGGCATCTGTGGGAGTCAAATGTGGAGAGGAAGGATCTTTTATTTTTTCTGGACCAGCGCAAAGTGCTGGGCAAGGCCAATACAGAAATATTTAAGTTTGCATTTTATCAGTATTACATGGGGAAAAAAAACTTTGAAAGCATGCAACTAAAAATTTTTAGTTTCTTCAAAAAACAGTTGTGATGTTTGAGTTCTATGGGAAAAAAGCAATTAAATTGAAACTTAGTGCCGCAAGCCAAATAAAAAAGATCCTATTACACTTTGAAATTGTTTAATAATTTATTAATTAGAAATTCGGGATGTTATATTCCTAAATATATATTTTTTTGCGCTTGAACGAATGAGTTCCTTGTTCTGTAATGTATCTACATGTAAAGCACTGCAAAATAATTCAGATTCAAGTATCTATAGGGTTTTAAGTCATCCGTCAGTGAATTATTTGCATGATTATTCTATCAGCTATCACAACTTGCATGTCATGCAATTAATTTTTTGTAGAATTTCCGGGAGCAGTTATAAAACAGTATCAAAGCCAATTCAATCATTGTGGGTAGCAATATCACAGGGAAATCAAACTTACTATACGACAGTGTACGGATGTTCTAGTAATGCTAACAAGATAATGCATAGTGTAGTAATATATATAAAAAATTTAGTTGGATGAAATATTGCCAGTTCTACAGTAATTGAGCAAGCAAAATTTGAGTTAACTACAGTCACAAAGTAGCGCTCTCGTGGCGTTAAAATTGCAACTGCTGCGGACACGGGACTGCCACTGCTGTTTATTTGGCCGCTTAACTTAATAGCATAAGCTAGCAGCTACCAGAGGGTCGAAACTGCTCTGCTCAGCCCTGCTTCACTGCTGTTTGTCTGGCCGCAGCCTAAGCCACTTGAAAGCCAAAGTTAGCGGCTGCACGAACAGAGCTATTCAGTTGCGTTAGGACTTTCATACAGTGCACTTGGATGCAAGCAGGCCAATAAAGCTTCTTGTCTGATGCTTGTGTAAGTCCCTGTACCGTGCTTGGGGAATTCTGCGCCCTCTTTTACCATTGTACTTTAGGTGTCTCTTGAGTTGTGCGGGGATTTTAGTCGCGGGAGATTTACGATCTCATAAAGAGAGACGGCTCTCACAAGACACACCCTGAGCTTATGTGTGCCGTCTGTCCTACTTACCGCGTTTTAAATATATTTGTTGTTGCTTGTCCGTGCCACACCTTCCCTTGTGTCTGGGCCAATCTGTTGTAGCCTGAATAGCTAACCCTTGCCTGGCCGGCATCTTGACAGTTTCGGCTTCCTAGTGGTGAGACAATTAGCAGGCTAGTTTCACTACTACATTGGTTGTAACTTAGTTCTAATTCTTGAGTTTGCCTGCCTACTTGATTATAGGACTCACGCGTTGTCTGTTGAAGCGAGTATTCTTGTCTGTCTAAATTGAGTCAAGATTCATCTGATGGCATGGATTTTTTCTCTACTCGTGGCCCCTCAGGGGGATAAAACTATTGTATCTATGAGAATTAACGCTCCCAGGGGGACAATGTGAGGGCCCGAGCTAAAGGTTAGGTAGGCTTTCTTTTTTGTTAAAATANCGCTGCACAAACCGCACCTGGCTCTTCAGGCAGATCTGGCTCAGCTCCTGTTGTGACAAATACTCAAGTTTACTTTTAACAGCATACTTAACAGATGAGGTGCCATCGAAATATTCTTTATGACATGTTATGAATTTCAGGTCTTGATCTTCTTGATCATCTTGATGAGAAAAATATCCGAAAATGTATTTTCGAGTTATCTAATGTAAACAATAAAGACTATTGTATATTTGACGGTTTAAAACCATAACAATTATAAACTGCCAGATCAGTGCAATTAAAAACATAAGATGAAAATTTTTGAGCACCTTTTGAGATAGAAATATTCCACTTTTTAGCAAAGACGATTAACCCAGAACAAGAAAGGTGAAATAAATGGAAGTAAGTTTGCCGATTCCTACTTTAGTGCTGAGATATTCAGGCAGGAAAATTTTCTAATGTTCCAATGTGCAAGACACCCACTTTGAACCATGAACCAGAGAAGCTTGCATCCAAATAATCAGATAGACTTTGAACAAGGAAATTGGTGTGACGTTCACCTCATTGTTGATGGGTGAGCTTCTAGCCTGCTGACTCGTAATGAAAAGCATTATACATTACTACAATTAGCAACATGAGCTGAGCAAATGTCAATCATGATACACTAACCCAAGAGTTCGATTAACATTAGTGAATTTTAGCAGAAAGTATTGAAATGAGTTTGAGAACAAATAACTTTGCACGTCGTAACGTTGACAATGATACATTTACAAAAATGCAGCAAGCCGGAGTAAAACATAAATCTTGCCAGGACAACTCACCAAGAGGCAGCAACACTATAAGCGCGCAGGACAAAAAACTCAAGCTCTGACCAGCTGATTGCCGCTGCTGGCGGCATGCTTGATGGCAGCCTTCATCTCCTTGGCAGCAGGGCGGGGCTGCCCCAAACACAGCAGGGCGCGCACGCTGAGCAGCTGCAGGCGCAGCCGCAACGCCTCCTGGTCGATGCTGGCCTCCCTACACGAGCTGCCACTGCGGGCGCTGCTTGGGAACTCTGCCCCGCTCTCCGTGCCGCTTGAGCTGCAGTAGGGAGTTGCATCGGCGCCCGAGCTGCTTGCGCCAACTGACGAGTGGACGCGGACGGAAAATTAACTAGTGATAATAATCTGCTGAACAGAGGAAAGAAATGAAGGGACTAAAGAATGAAAATTGCTTATCTCTTGTATGTGGCATTTTCAGGGAGGTGATGTGCTATGTGAGTCATCTTATAAATAGCAGATCTAATCTAATAAACTCGTTAAAAGTTCTAATAATCTCTTAACACTTTTTGCAGGGTGAAGCTAGCAGTAGCAACAAAGAAAATATAACAATTACAAGCTATGTTCTCCCATGTGCATTGTTACTGTCGTCACTCCAGGGATTTTGTAAGCACATTAGTTAGTTTAAAACTCTCTAGCAAAAACAGAAACAATCTCATGAGAACAAAGAGAAAGGAGAAAGGACCATCTAGTATAAACTGTAGCAAACCTATGCACGTCAAACAAGGTGTGTACTCACACAGGATACCTCGTGCAAATTAATAGCAAGCTAAGAAGACGTGAAAACCTCGACCCCCCATTCCCCAACACCGACTCCAAGCCAGACTCTTCAGATTTTTAAAGCCTATTTTTCGACTGATATTTTTTTTAATTGGAAACTTTTATTATAATTGCCGACATTTGGAGTAACACTTTTTAATTCTCCAACATTTTTGGCAAAGGCACCTCCATATAAAATTTCCAAAATCCTTTGAATTTCGAGTCGTAGCTGTGCTCCACTTCCCCCAGGACTGATGGTGATGAGTAGATCCTGTTCATTTTGTTGGTCCTTTTAGAGCTTATTTGTAAGTGTCCCTACCATCATAGGAGTTCTTGGTTAATAATGCGAGATTTTTAATTTACTTAAAAGAATGCAGAAAAAACGGGAATTTTTTGATCAAGGTCAAATCTGCCTCGGTCGGCAAATACCGATCCTTGGAAAAAATTTATGCCGTAACATGTAATGAAACTAGGTAAGGCTGCTGGAAAAAATTCGGATTTTATTATTTGCAACAATTAAAAAAATGCTATTCAAGATCATTTCCATCGTTTCTAGAATGGCAGATCGGGTCTTTCAATATTTTTTCCCTTCATTTATGATCAGGGCAGCTTCAAGCCTTTTTATGATTTTGAACTTATTTTTCACCGATCTAGAACAATTTGTTAACGAAAACATATCGGAGCAAATCAATTTCAATTTCAATGTTTATGAATCAATTTCAATGTGTGTTCAATGTGCAGCTAGGCTAAATTGATAATTTTCGTTGTAGCTGAGGCAACTACAGCAAACAACATACAGCAATGCTGAGGCAGAGTACCTCAACTCACCTGAAGAAGCTGATGACGAAAGATTCACTCCTCTTAAATCACTGAAAATGAAAAAATTGAAACATTTAAAAAATTTACATACAACGATGTCCAATATTACAAGTAAGCTGCAAGAATAAGCTTAGAATCTAACGCTCAACAATACTGGCATTGCGGGCCATATAAGCTATCGGACTCTACATTGCTTTGAAGATTGAAATGATAAATTTGCAAATGTACACAAAAAACTGTGCAAAACAAATGAAAATTTCAGTTCCTGTCAATTATATCCGTAAACTTGGGTAAAAATACACACCGATGCTTCAAGAAAAAAATTACATTCACGAATTCTCACTCTAATGCCTAAATGTTCTTTACTTTCTTTACAGGGCCTTTCAGAAAATGGAAAGATAGAAGGAATGGGAACAATAATCATTAAAGCATTACCTGTAACACAACTCAGGTCCACAACTCAGCCCCTCATGAAAAGGTGAGCGGTTTGTTGAGATGTGCGACTTATTGATGCAAAATTTATTATCAAAACAGAATCTGTATAATGGACAAAGGCGGGGAACTAACTGTCATGGTAATTATGAAAAATATAGTTATTGCAACTGATGAACTGAAGACACTCATAAGCTTGTTTTTAACAAACATGTTCACTAGATATTGCTTGGGTATAAATCATTTCATTATGTTCTAGACTTTAAATTTTTTAGGATAACATACTACATTATTGGTAATGATTACAGTAAACCCTTGAATTGGGGACCTGCCCTCCAGTTTATTACTCAGGGGACACAAGAAGGAGGTGCTTATTCCACACCCTTACTGAACAATACGTCCGTGCCTAATTGGTCCATCCTTGGCCAAGTGTAGCATTTGGGATGAACAGCTTGAGCTCAAAAGTGGCATGTCCTTTGCTTGACGTTGTGTGCACAGACAGGCAGCTTAGCTCTAGCCAAGATGCTTTATAGCTATTAGCTGAGTGGCTTTTCCTTAACAATCGGCATATCTATCGCTGGTTTTACTTCCACCGTCGAGGTTGATACATTCATTTGCTAGGCTGTTCCCAATCGTGATGGATTATTGCAATTAATGCAAGTTGCATGTGAGTGGGATTGTGGACGGTCACCGGGCTTGCAGACAATTCACGTCTTTGAGTACAGAACTCGACCAAATTTTAATTCAAGTATCTTCATTAAAAAAAGCAGACACACCATTACAGTGTGTGCATTACTCTCTTACGACACGTCTCATATGCCGTGGCATCGCCCTGTATCATTCACCACGAGTAGAGAGATGATTAGATTATTAGTTAGTTTAAGCCTCCCTATCCTCAACAAATGAGATCCAAAGAGAAGAAGGAAGAAGTCACCATTTAGTATGGAGTTAAGGGAACGTGGAATCTATGCAGAAAGGGCATAGAAACGGTAAGATGAGAAAGAAG
>JACJUY010009749.1:19418-31835 GCA_014220935.1 Platorchestia sp. MABIK | reverse complement strand
GGTTGGGTTAGGTCAAGTAGGGTTGGGTTGGGTTAGGTCAAGTCGGGTTGGGTTGGGTTAGGTCAAGTAGGGTTGGGTTGGGTTAGGTCAAGTAGGGTTGGGTTGGGTTAAGTTAAGTAAGGTTGGGTGAGGTTAGGTGTGGTTTGGTAAGGCAAGGTTAGGTTTTTAGTAGAGAAACAGAAAAATCGACGTTACAGCTCCAAAAAATTTACATCATTTAAAAAATATTATTGCGCGATAATATTTCCCCTCGGACGCTGAAATTTGTTTTTAAAGTAGTGAGAGAACGTGAATTTTATTCATTTACACCAGTACGTCAATGACGAATATACCTCTAGTACGCGCATTTACTACTACATAGGCAACCTGTTAAATGACCGAACCTATGCGTTTAATCTGGTCGTAAGAACAAATTTATCGTTCGAAACAGCTCTGAAAAAAATATAATTTTTTTTTCATTAAAGATAATAGCAACGTCTTTACACTGCTGGTGTTCTTTTAGGGAATTATTTGTGCATCAACAAGTATTTAGTGGCAGCACAAGTGATTTCATAGCTGAGATTAAGTAGTTCGCGCATTTTTATGCATAATCTGCTGTAATGGATTACTGTACAATCTTTCGAGAAAAGGATGCTTGAAATAATTCAGTTGGCGTGTAGAGAATCGAAAGTTAAAATTACACGAGTATTTTTATCCTCGGACGAAGTTGCATTTGGAATTATTTTAAACATTGTTGCGGTGATGCTAGGAATTTGCAGACACCGAGTAACAATTTATTTAAATTCTTCAATAGATTATAATTTATTTGACGTCGACGAGCTGCATTCAGGAATGGTTTCTCAGTCCCTCGGCTCCGGTATTTATTAGAAAAATTTCGGCACAAATGCAGGATTCGGCTGTAGGTGCCACGCACCGACGACTGAAGAGGCCTATACTGAAGCCAGAAAACTGTTCATTTCTTTGCAAGTAGCTACGAGTAGACACCGAATTACCGTCGTATTGCGGGCTGGAGAATGATGTTCATCATGGAAACGATCTGCGCGTGATCTACACACATCTACACACATCTACACACATCTACACACGATCAACACACATCTACACACATCTACACACGATCTACACACGATCTACACACGATCTACACACGATCTACACACGATCTACACACGATCTACACACGATCTACACACATCTACACACATCTACACACATCAACATACATCTACACACACACACACACACACACACACATCTACACACGATCTACACATGATCTACACATGATCTACACACGATCTACACACATATACACACGATCTACACATGATCAACACAGGATCAACACAGGATCAACACACGATCTACACACGATCTACACACGATCTACACACGATCTACACACGATATACACACGATCTACGCACATCTATACACGATCTATACACGATCTACACACGATCTACNCGCGATCTACACGCGATCTACACGCGATCTACACGCGATCTACACGCGATCTACACGCGATCTACACATGATCTACACACATCTACACACGATTTATACACATCTACACACGATTTATACACGATCTAAACACATCTACGCACGATCTGCACATGATCTGCACACGATCTACACACGATCTACTCACGATCTACTCACGATCTACACACATCTACACACGATTTATACACATCTACACACGATTTATACACATCTACACACATCTATACACGGTCTACACCATGACCTAGAGCTTAGCTTCTTCAGCATCGATTGTGCCGCTCGCATGTGTGTCGCGTGTTGGCTCTTGAGATAGACGGGCTGGCGAGCTGCCATTCTGCTTCCATCATTTTTGTTTTGCTGCCATAAGGTCCATTCTCCTGCCATTAGGTCCATTCTCCTGCCATAAGGTCCATTCTCCTGCCATAAGGTCCATTCTCCTGCTATAAGGTCCATTCTCCTGCCATTAGGTCCATTTTCCTGCCATTAGGTCCATTTTCCTGCCATTAGGTCCATTTTCCTGCCATTAGGTCCATTTTCCTGCCATTAGATATATTTTGATGTAATTTGATTCATTCTGCAGCCATTACCCTTACTTCCGCATTCCGCTACCATATTATCCATAGTGCTCAGTAAAGCCAATCAACTTACGGTAGGTCTAAGTACGTCAGTTCAGTGAGGACCAAGTGTCATATTTACGAAGAATTTATGAAGCTGTATCGTTAGAGCGAGCTGTTCAAGTTCATCTGTCGTCCGGACTACCTGGTGTTTTTTCAACAAATTGATTGCGGTATGACCTATAGCGATGGGTGGTTTGAACAGTTTTTACCATCTTTAAAATTAATCATATTTAATGGACCCAGTTAATGTTGGGAATATATAGAATTCTTAACAAGTTTTGAATTTAAATTCGAGTTGAATACTAAACTTTAATTCAACCCATCGCAGTCAACGTGTTAAAAATATTCTCAATTTGTTTTCAGAAAGCTCAAGCATGAGAGTTATGGCCACACAAATGGCACGCAGCGAAGCCAAATTTACAGAAGAATTTACGCCACCAGCTGTACTGCCTTCACAACTTTAATTGCGTAAAGATTGGCCATAAGTTTTCACCGTATTAAAATATCTGTAATTTAATTTTGTTGCAAGTGAACGGAGTTTGACTAACTACGGCACAGTTATTGTAATCGTCGTGAGGTTTTGTAAAGTTCTTTTTTGAATGATTTCAGTACATTGTGAATAACCTTAGTTAATCTTAAGTAATTTTTTATTGATTTATAAATAACTTTATTTACCTACAAATAACCATAGTTATTCATAAATATCATTCGTAAATGATCAATAACGTTAATGAATTATAAGAAACTTAAGTAAATTTCATTCTTTTTAGTTTTTTGAAGTTCTATTAAGTGCGCATTTTTATCCGTTCTAAAAAGTTATTTTGAAACTCTAGTTCGAGCTCTTCACGTGAATTTTGGCAACTAATATTCATGATTTAGTATCTTTCATCGTATAGCTATCGCTTTTTTAGAATAAAATAAAAAGCGTTCTTGGTAATTTCATTGTTCTTTATTTTGAACTCAATTGACGATAGGGCGACCGTCTATTTTTCAGGTTAAAATTTCGTTGTAATATACACAACCAATCCCTGGTCTGAGGCTGCACTTTTAATGTGTTCTCTGGAAAAAAATTTTCACAAGATATTTAAGCATCAACTTCAAAATACCGCGTCATTTTTAACGACACGGAGACTCTAGCAAACACTGAAACCATCGAAAAAAGAATCACCTTAAGAAATGAACTGGAAACCGTGTTTTGGCATCGCAAAAAAAAATCACTTTAAGAAGTGATCGAGAAACCTTATTTGGCATCAGAAGAATCACCTTAGAAGATAATCAAGAAACCGTATTTTGGCATCTGAAGAATTACCTTAGAAGATAATCAAGAAACCATATTTTGGCATCTGAAGAATCAAACAAATAAGAAACCGTATTCTGGAAACAAAATAGTATCACCTCAAGAAATAAACAAGAAACCGAACTGTGGATACTGAAAAAGTATCGCCTCAAAAAATAAACAAGAAACCGTTTTCTGGATACAGAAAACGAATCCTCTTCGAAAGTAATCAACAAACCGTATTTTAAATCTATTTAGGAAGTAATCAAGAAACCGTATTTTGCCATCAGAAGAATCCCCTTAGGAAGTAATCACGGAACAGTATTTTGGAATCAGAAGAATCACCTTAGAAAATTATCACGAAGCAGTATTCGGGAAGCAAAAAAGTATCACATCAAGAAATAAACAAGAAACCTTATTCTGGATACTGAAAAAGTAGCACCTCAAGAAAAAAAGTAAGAAACCGTATTCAGAAAACAGGAAACACAATGTGGTGTGGGAGGAGACGAAAGTTATTCAAAGGCTTGGCGCTGACGGTGCTCTGTAGTGCGGTGGTTCACTACTACCTGATCTCCAGAGCGACGAGGAGAGACTCCAACAATACGAGCGCAAGAAGAAGTTCTTTCGATTCGTGGCTTCCATCGCAGCATTTCATGTCTCCTCTGCGCTACTCGGAGGTAGAGTCCTCACGAGGAGGCCAAGTTCAAAATCCAGTTGGGGATGTAGGAAATGGTCCCGGTGGGGATGGAGGAAATGGTCCCGGTGGGGATGGAGGAAATGGTCCCGGTGAGAATGGAGAGGATAGTCCCGGTAGGGATGAAGGAAATGGTCCCGGTGGGAACGGAGAGGATAGTCCCGGTGGTGGTGGAAGGAATGGTCTCAGTGGGGATGGAGAGGATAGTCCTGGTGGGGATGGAAAATCAAAATTACAGATAAAATCACCGACGGGTCACGTTACAATGGCAGCTAAAACTCAAGGAATACCTAAATTTACTGAAAGCGTACTAATGGGAAAAGATCACGTTACAAAATTAAGTGAAAGCTCTACTGAGGGAAATTTTGAAGATTTCAGAGCACAAAACAAATTCATGGAGAACACTTTGAAACGAAGAGGAGAGCGTACGGCATCTATGCTCATGTTTGCCAATTTGAAGCCATCCAAGGAAAGTATGAAGAAAAGACCTCGACTTTATTTCGACCTTTCCGCCAAGGCGCATAAAGAAGGAAGGATAGGCCCTTTCATCGACACGAAAAGAACGTTGAAGTTTTACAACGAATCTCGGCAAAACGAGACGAAAAATGTCACTCATATTCTGGACGAGATGATATCTATGTCGGATTACGACAGCCTGCCGCATGTCTTAGACATGCTCCGTTCGCGCGTCGTAAAAGTCGTAAGAGACCCTGATCGTAAAAAGTCATTTCATTCGTCGCTCTCGTACCCCAAAAACAGTATCTTGAAATCCAGAGATGATAACGGAAGGAAATCTAGAAATACATCTGTTCATTCAGAGACGTCAAAGTCTTTAACAACGATTCACGTTAACCAACGTGAAACTAACCCGAAGTCACCCAACAGTTCTCATTTAAGATCATTTCGTCGTAGCATTCGGAAACTCCCTCAAAACTCTCCGCAGAAACACGGTCCCAAAACAAAGCCCAAGAAGTCTCGGTTGTCTCACAAAGTAGATCCTGCTGAAACATCGCTAAATGAAGCTCAAATATCGGAACTAAAGAAGAAAATTTCCAGAATCAACGAGGAGCAGATAATTGCTAACGAGAAATCCTTAGGACCTGTGGAGAAAGACTGCACAATTTTCGTCGTGCAGGTGCGTGCTGATTTCATGTACATGCTATCGATCAACGCAGATGATAGATGGTGCTAATCTTAATATTAATCCCAACGGGCTTGCATTTCAGATACCCTCAAATGAGACTGCATCGTAGATACTTCAATGAGCCTGTAACATAAATACGTCAACGAGTTTGTATTGTAGATATAGTATCTCAACGAACTTGTATCGTAGATACTTCAACGAGTTTGTATCGTAGAGACAGTATCTCAACGAACTTTTATCGTAGATACCTCAACGAGCTTGTATCGTAGATACAGTATCTAAACGAACTTTTATCGTAGATACCTGAACGAGTTTATATCAAAGATCTTTTAACGGACTTGTTTCGTAGATACCTCAACGAGCTTGTATCGGAAATACTTCACTGAACCGGCGTTCTAAAAACCTCGATGAGTATGCACATAGATACCTATTTGAGCCTGCATTCCTGATGATGCAACCAACCTGTATCATATAATACCTCAGAAAGCCAGTGTGCCTGATGCCCCGAGCAAGTTTTTATCCCTGATATTCCACTAGTTCTGTACCACGCTATTGGCTTATACGTATCATATGTGTGAACTACTAAGCCTCACTAATAGGGATATTTGTCTCAATCAGCTGCTATTGTAGATACAGTTAATTATTCACCATAGTAATCTCGTAAAAGCAATGAGCCAGCCAGACCCTGTGCTGGAGTGCCATTAGCTTTGATGAAGCTCGTTATAGAGCTCGTGTTTCTCGTAAAGTTTAATTAAGAGTGAAATGTTCTTAGGTTCACGTAGAGTCAGCGTACAATAACATGAACGTGTAAAACTCGACAAATAAATAAGCTTGCATGTGAAAAACGACGAATGAATAAATTCGTATGTGAAAAACTCGACGAATAAATAAGTTTGTAAGTCAAAAACTCGTTAAAAAAATAAATTTCATGTGAAAAACTCGACGAATAAATAAGTTTGCATGTCAAAAACTCATTAAAAAAATAAATTTCATGTGAAAAACTCGACGAATAAACAAGTTTGCATGTCAAAAACTCGTTAAAAAAATAAATTCTCATGTGAAAAACTCGATGAAAAACAAGAAATAATTTTTCAGATCATGTACAGACTGAATAGGTTCCGTAACAACCAAGCCAACAGTACCGTAAGGAAACACTGTTGAATTTTGCGTGTGCGCCATCGCGTGTAGAAACTTAGAAAATAGATGAGAAAATCAATAAATATTAGATTGCCACCACCACTCCTCCCTATCCCCTTCCCTCTGTCAGTTGTACCATCGCGTGTTGAAACAAATTGGAAAACAATTTATAAAATAAATAAAAAATAGATTGTATCCCTCCCTATCCTCTCCCCCCTCCTGGTGCACCGTCACGTATCGAAACAAATTGGAAAGTAATTAACCAAATAAATCAAGAACAATTCAATATATCATCCCTCGTGGAATAATTATTCCAGTGGGGAGGATGAAATAATTCATAATTCCCAGGTGCACCGGCGCGCGTCGACCCTGCGGGAGCTGGTGCGCAGCCTGACGGAGGCGCTGCAGGGGGCGCCAGCGTTGGTGGTCTTCAGCCACGACTTCTGGAGCGATGAGCTCAACGCCGTCGTCGGCAACGTCACCACGCTGAGGACGATGCAGATCTTCTTCCCCTTCAGCATTCAGCTCCACCCCCACGTCTTCCCAGGGCTGGACCCCCGCGACTGCGCCTGGAACCACGAGCGCAACTCGGGGTCAGTGGCAAGTGGCAACACGAGCACGTGTTTTTTTTCTAAGGAAAATAACTGAGATTACAGGGTATCCAAGATACGTCAATATTCTCAGAACTGCGTGTGGTACCCCCGTGCTTTAACTCGTGTTCAGGGGCAATAAGTGAACGTGTTTATTTTCATGAAAATAATTAAACTGCAGCGTTCTAGGATTTGTAGATAACATTGCAGATAATTCATGTCTTCCTCTATTATTTTGGAAGAAATTCACGTTCTTCATAGTCCAACTTAGAGTAATTCCCTAGGTGGCATAGTAGATACGTTCAAATGTTCACTCCACGATTCGGGTAGTGCCTTTTTATATTGAATGAACTTAGAGTAGTGGCTACGCCATCTTCGTTGGCGACTCAGGATCCCGTCGGTGACTGTTGGCTGCAACTTGAGTAGTAAGAGCATGCTGCAACGCACACCAGATTATAGGGGTGCTGGGCGTCGAGAAGAGAAAGCGGAGAACGTAGGCCTAAGCCACCAGCTCGGCATATAAGGTGGGGTGAAGGAACATTTGGTCAGGAAACGCTGAGTTACAGCGTACATACAAAATAACACATGCCTCAATTGCTATAGCAGTAGTGAGCGACTGGCGCCATCTGGGAGCGGCAAAGTTGTGTGTTCTCGCTAGGCCTGTGCCGTGCTCGTCATAGCCGTGTGTGTAGCGGACCTGACTCCGTGCGGGGAGACCCGGGTTCGAGTCTCGGCGCTGTTGGCGATTTTCTCTGTTGGGTATAGGAGAAAAATTCTAAGCACAATACCCCTCTCTACCCAGGTGTCTGGAATGGGTACCTGTCTTTGACCGGGGGAAAGCGTCATGGCGTCCTGGTGTTAGTTCTAAGGCATTTGAAAAACCAATGTAAAAGGTGATTTGTATCATGCTTCAATTGGAAATAAAGCATTCGTAGATGCCGATGTTTGTTTGTTTGTTTAACTTTCGAGTCCCGGCTACGAGGCGGTGAGCAGCGAGGGATTGCCTCTGGCTATGCCAGGTCATGATAGAGGAAACAAGGTAAAATCATTTCTTTGGGAAAAAATACACCTTTCGTTCGGATAGCAAATTTAAACACATTGGATGACGTCACCATTGAGACGTCACCTTGTTTCTTCTACCGTGTGCCAAGGGGAGAAAGGACTCGCGCTGCTCCTTTTAAAGCAGAACAAGATGTCTTCGTCAACTGTGGGGAAGTATAAAGCTTTTGCTATAAGACTGAGGTTGAGACTACTGAATAAGGCCAGAGGGAAAGCTATGTGAGAAGTTTTAGCCTTGTGATGTTCGGAGGATTGTAGAGGGAAGACTTAATCTACTCGGTAGATCATGCTTCTTACATGGACATCTTTTAAGTAGTACAGGGCTGCTTTTCTTGCTGTTGGTTGGTTTGGAGTCGACGTCCCGGTAACGATATTCGCTCGAGTAGCTAGCACTTCAGGCTTCACGTGAAGTCTAGATGCACAGTCATTGGTGCGCGCGGGGTGTCGGGTCGTAACGTGAAATTCAGACGGTAGCGTGAGATGTGATTGAAGTGGCGAGAAGTCAAGTCACTACAATAGCAACAACCTGACTACGGGTCACGAGTGCTCTGGTTTATTTTAAAGTTGATATTGAAAATAAATAATTTTCTGGAGTTACTTACAATTACAACTGCTGTACGATGATCAGAATTGACTAAACAGCGCATTTAGGCCTGCCAGATTTAAGCCTTGAACTTGACTGTTGAACGTTTAGCCACACGAAGTCAAACAAATGGTGATGGATATACATGAGGTTTGTCCGCGATTTGTTGTTTGGTTATTTTTAGTTTGTGACGCATTTTTTCACTTACAAGGCAAAGTACCAAAAATTAAGTACAGCGGAACTGCGGCACATCCGAAATTTACTGAAAAATCAGTACAGCGATCTGATAGAGTGAAACTCCGTACAGAACGAGTTTCAATTTTTTGTGGCAAGGTAGATATAAGTCAAATTTCTTTGAATCTTAAAGGTTCTATGTTATTCTTTATTGTGAGTCAACTGTGCTATATTTTTGGTTGATAGTCGAGTATTCTTAACATATATTATTATAACATTTATACAAGAGAATTATTTGTGCGATAGATTATAAAAATCTTCGTAGATACTTTACTTGTTTTTGTGTAATTCCATTTTTTATGGTAGATATTCTAGCTTCCCAAGTACATGTTTTATCATTGTTTAGAAATATTTTATTATCTTTGGAATATATTCCTGCGTATTTAATAATCAATAACAATTAATATTCTTGTATTTTCAGTAAATGTTCCTGGTTATTCACCAATATATGCAATTTTTAATTAAAGCAACTTTGAACTTGAGATGTTTATGTTTGAAATTTTCATTCTCAAAATGATAGAAAATTCGATAAACCTACATAACCAATGATTATAAATTTTCAAGTTCATCTAATATTTTCAGCATTTTCAATTTCATCTAACATTTTTCGGTAAAAATTTATTTCGTTTTAAGTTCGCTTTTCTGAATGTCTTTAAAAATTTTCACAAATGAATGCATGATTGCTTCATTTCGCGAATTTCTTCAACCTACACGAATATAGCGCTTTATTCTGGTTGAAATTTCTTGAATATTTCAGATGAACCTTATTTCGCTTTTTCTTTGCTAAACAAAAGTATTTTTGGTGAAGGTAAATAAGCAGAGGTAACTATGAAAAAATATAAATATTCCAGCCTAAATGTGCCCTCAAGAAAGAGCCATTATTGTATCTATGGGAATTGAAACTCCCAGGGGGAAGATGGGAGATCCTGAGCTGTAGGTTAGGTGGGCCTTCCATTTGTTGAAATAAAAAAAGGTTTCCTGTTTCGTTGCTGACTTTTTTTGGTCCACTGCAGTTTTTAGCGCCCATTGCCCAATGGAGCGTGTGGAGTTATTGAAAATTAAGAATATTATTCTGAAAGTAAGAAAAGTATTTAGGATGAAAGGACCTACAGCGAAATTCGTACTTCCAGGCAGCTGCGGATGAAGAATTTGAAGATCTGTCAAAACGAGCAATGGCCGGACAGTTACGGGCACTACAGAGAGGCACGCTTCACGCAAATCAAACACCATTGGTGGTGGAACAAGTTCAGGTATTGTGGCTCCCGCAGGTGGGGGAACAAGTCTAGGTATTGTGGCTTCTCTAGTGGATACCATTTTGGCCGTAGCATTTTACCCATATAACTATATTTGTGTGCTGGAAAGTACCCAATGCTTTCGATTGTATGACAACCTGGACGCTCCAAACAGAGTGTTGCCACAAAGTGTATGACAACGTACCCACCCCACACAGGGTGTTCGATGAGCTACGTGTGACGCGCAATTGGGCGGGCGTTGCTGTCTTCTTGGAGGACGACAACTACGTTGCGCCAGACGTGCTACACGTGCTCAAACTACTCGTCAAAATGGCCAACAATATGGCGAACAACACGGCAAACAAAATGGCCGACAACAAAGCAGACAAAATGGTTCCACGAGGAAAATTCTTTGCGCTGGGCACTTCAGCCAAATTCAACTCCAAAACTGACAGAAACACCGTGAGTTTTTTTCTCGTTTTGAAAAAGTTGCTTTAACTCTCGCTGTGATTTTTGGGTATTGTACTTAACTTTATTGTTCCTGATTCTAAGATTATTGGTACTTCCCTTCATTACTAGTAATTATGTGATTATTTGTACTTAACTTTATTGTTGGTGATTATAAGATTATTGGTACTCAACTTCATTGCTGGTGTTAATTATTGGTACTTAATTTCTGGTGATTATGTGACTATTGGTGTCGTACCTCATTGCTTTGAATCACGTAAATAGTTACAGTGTATCAATTTTGTCACAGAGTCAGAGCGCATTATTTTTTGCAAACGTGTTGGTCTTGTCCATGTAAAGTGATCGCAAAGCTGGGCAAAGAAATGCTTTTGGTTGTTTAAAGGTATTTATGGTTGTTTACGAGTATTTATGGGTATTTACGGTTGTTTACGAGTATTTATGGGTATTTACGATTGTTTACGAGTATTAATGGTTATTTACAGTTGTTAACATGTATTTGAGTATTTACGGTTGTTTACGAGTATTTATGGGTTTTAACAGTTGTTTACAAGTATTTGAGTATTTACGGTTGTTTACTAGTATTTATGGGTATTTACGGTTGTGTACGGGTATTTATCATTGATCGCTTTAGTATTGCTTGCCTCATAAATGCGTCGTGGCTATTAAAACGGGTTTCCAGTGGTTTAGCCTGAAGGAGGCTAGTAAAATACAAGCTCAGTGGATAGAAGGATTTCTCCTAAAATAACTTCTACCCTCCTTCTTTGTTTTTTATCTTGTGATCACCGGAGGAGCTGCTCGTGCTCACGCGAAAATACCGCGGTAGCTCCAATAGACTAGAAGTAGAGTCTCGCTCGTTCAGGATGTGATGATCTACCCTCGCGCCACGAAGAAAATGAAGTTATTTACAGTAAATAATCATGACACACTTGCCTATGTGTGTCGTGATTGAAAATAAAGTTATTTACAGCAAATAATCTTGGCACACCTACCTGTGTGTGTCGTGTTTGAATATGTTATTTATATCAAATAATCATGACACACTTGCCTGGGTGTGTCGTGTTGGAAAATAAAGTTATTTACAGCAAATAATCTTGACACACTTGCCTGGGTGTGTCATGCTCGAAAGGCATAGCTATATGTTTCATCTTGTTGGAAAATAATAAGTTTTTGTGTGATATCTTGTCCCGTGCCAAATAGGGTTGGATTTACTAACAATTAACGTCATCTTAGCGGCTCAACCGACAGTGAAAGTTCCGCGGTCGATTTGGCCACCTCATGTGCAGTTTTTCTGTCAAAATCTTTAAATTTGAATTTTTTTCAAATGAAATTCGATGTGAGCTACAGCTTGAAATTTTTCTTAACTGCACCCCTTCCCTAAAACCACACGCCACCACTGCCACACTAACGCAATCCCATTTCACCACAACCACACTTCACCACAACCACACTTCACTACAATCACACTTCACCACAATCACACTTCACCACAATCACACTTCACCACAATCACACTTCACCACAATCACACTTCACCACAACCACACTTCACTACAATCACACTTCACCACAATCACACTTCACCACAACCACACTTCACCACAATCACACTTCACCACAACCACACTTCACCACAATCACACTTCACTACAACCACACTTCACTACAACCACACTTCACTACAACCACACTTCACCACAACCACACTTCACCACAACCATTCTTCAACACAACCACACTCTACCGTAACCACTAAACCCCCACAACCACCAAACCCCCACAACCACCAAACCCCCACAACCACCAAACCCCCACAACCACCAAACCACCAAACCACCACAACCAGCAAACCACCACAACCAGCAAACCACCACAAC
>JACJUY010009749.1:7878-18757 GCA_014220935.1 Platorchestia sp. MABIK | reverse complement strand
ACATGAACTCCTGGTGAGCTTTGTTTGGCCCTCAGACCTTCCCGGGTCTTCCACATGAACTCCTGGTGAGCTTTGTTTGGCCCTCAGACCTTCCCGGGTCTTCCATATGAACTCCTGGTGAGCTTTTTGTGTACAACTGCATGTTGACGTGGCTGTTAAAATACTATAATGATTAATTAAATATATGAGCGTTTTTGAGTTCAACTATTGGCATGGCTGATTAATACCGAAATTATCAATTTAATTATGTGATACAAGTGTTAATTATAATGTGCAATATCATAATGTGTGTTTATCAGTTAAGGATCTTCAAGACATTTCAAAGCCCCTTGTTATGCATTTCATGTATTAACTTTTTTAACCATTAGCCGTTTTTTTTCTTTTTTATTTCTTTCTTTTCCTTCTTATTTTTCTCCTTTATTTTTTTCTCCATTCTTTTTTCTTTTATTTATTTATTTACTTTTCTTTCTTTTGCTCATCAAAGTGTCTACAATGAGGCTAGTTTTTTCCCCCGAGGGGAATACAACTGTTGTATTTATGGGAGTTAGCGCTCCCAGGCGAATAGGTGAGGTCCTAAGCTAAAGGCTATGTAGAATTCCCTTTTTTCAATAGAATAAGTTTTTTATTTTGTTACGGACCATCTTTTTTCGGTTCCCTACTGTCCTGTTTTTCAGTACCTACTACTTTCTTCTTCAACTTTTATCTTGTTTCATAAACTTCTTTCTCGACGAACTATATCTGTCCATCTTGTGCATAGATTCCGCGTTCCCTTAAGTCCGTTCTAAATGCTGCATTTTTTTTCTTTGTAATGCTTTTATTTTGGTTCAGGATGCTTAAACTAACTGATAATCTAATCCAATTATTCTAATCTAATTAATGCAATCTAATTAATCTAACCTGGCGTGGTTTAGGAGGATTAAACTAACCGATAATCTAACCTAATCTACTGAATCTAATCAACTCTAATTAATAAAATTAACCTAATCTAATTAACGTAGTCTAATTATACGAATCAAATTATCCTAATCTAATTAATCCAAACTAATCTAACCTAACCTGCTAACCTTGCCAACTCTGCAGCGGCACACACTCTGCAGCAGCAGACTGCGATCGCGTGTCCCCTGCAGCTGCAGTGCAGCAGCATCTGCAGAAGCTGCGGCCTCAGCTCTTCCCCAAATCTCTGCAGCTCAAGTCTGCAGTGAAGAGCAAGATGCGGAAGAGCGGCAACGGAGGTTGGGGAGATCGCAGAGACGTCGAGTTGTGTTTTGCTGTGGCCAATGGGACGGCTTCTGAGGTGCTGCAGAGTCTGCAGCTCCTGCCCAGTCTGTAGTCTGCAGCACCTCCCCAGTCTGCAGGCTGCAGCACCTCCCCAGTCTGCAGGCTGCAGCACCTCCCCAGTCTGCAGGCTGCAGCACCTCCCCAGTCTGCAGGCTTCAGCACACCTCTCCAGTCTGCAGGCTGCAGCACACCTCTCCAGTCTGCAGGCTGCAGCACACCTCCCCAGTCTGCAGGCTGCAGCACCTCCCCAGTCTGCAGGCTGCAGCACCTCCCCAGTCTGCAGGCTGCAGCACCTCCACAGTCTGCAGGACCTCCCCAGTCTGCAGGCTGCAGCTCCTCCCCAGTCTGCAGGCTGCAGCACCTCCCCAGTCTGCAGGCTGCAGCACCTCCCCAGTCTGCAGGCTGCAGCACCTCCCCAGTCTGCAGGTTGCAGCACCTCCCCAGTCTGCAGGCTGCAGCACCTTCCCAGTCTGCAGGCTGGAGCACCTCCCCAGTCTGCAGGCTGCAGCACCTCCCCAGTCTGCAGGCTGCAGCACCTCCCCAGTCTGCAGGCTGCAGCACCTCCCCAGTCTGCAGGCTGCAGCACCTTCCCAGTCTGCAGGCTGCAGCACCTCCCCAGTCTGCAGGCTGCAGCACCTCCCCAGTCTGCAGGCTGCAGCACCTCCCCAGTCTGCAGGCTGCAGCACCTCCCCAGTCTGCAGGCTGCAGCACCTCCCCAGTCTGCAGGCTAAAAACCTTTGTTTTAAGCAAGCATTCAATAAATCAAACTTTAAAACATTTCATTTATGAAACCAATACTGATGGGGAAAGTTTATGAAAATGCTGATGGGGAAAGTTTATGAAAATGCTGATGGGGAAAGTTGATGAAAATGCTGATCGGGAAAATTTATAAAAATGATGCTGATGGGTAAAATTTATAAAAACAATACTGATGGAAGAAATTTTTTAAGACATTGCTGATGGAGGAAATTTATATAAACAATACAGATGCTGAAATTTAAGAATACAATGCTCATGGAGAAAAATTATGAAAACAATTCTGAAGGGGAAAATTTATTAGCTTGCTTCGATAGGCCTAGTTTTGTTTGAAGGGTTCACACTTGGCGTGTGTTGTATTTAGGGCACAAGTATTGCATTTTTGAGACATTGCGCTCTCAGGGAAAGATGTGAGGTTCCGACGTGAGGATTGGGTAGGATTGAACACGTTTTTGATTGAAGCGGAAAAGGTTATTTTCAGTGTTTCGTTTGACTGCTGTCCCGTTTTTCAAGCCTTGGATCTTTCTCTTCAACTTTTATCTTTTTACATCAACATTTTTACTAACTTGTTGTTTCTATGCACAGGGGACCCTATGTGAAAACAAATCTTGTACATAGATTGCACGTTCCCTTAACTATGTACAATATGGTGCCTTCGTCCTTTCTCTCTTTTGAACTTATTTGTCGTGGCTTATCAATTTTCAAATAACTCCCCTCAGGGGGATACAACTATTGTATCTATGGGAATTGGCGCTCCCAGGGGGGCCGTGTGAGGGCCCGAGCTAATGGTTAGGTAGGCTTTCTTTTTGTTGCAGTAGAATAGGATTTTGTTTTGTTACGGACCACCCTTTTTTCGGTTCACTGCTGTCCTGTTTTTCAACACCTACCACTTCCTTCTTCAACTTTGATCTTTTTTCCTAATCTTCTTTCCCAACTTACTGTTTCTATGCCCTTTCTGCGTAGATTCCGCTTTTCCTTAACTCCATACTAAATGGTGCCTTCCTCCTTCCTCTCTTTGGATCGCATTTGTTGCTGCGGGTAGGGAGGCTAAAACTAACGACTAATCTAATCTAATCTTTCAAATAACTTATAATCTATGATAATTGAGCTCCTTTATTGTGAGCTGACGGTGTGTGAGACTGACTGTGATATGTTCCTGTATACTTTATTGTGAGCTGACGGTGTGTGAAACTGACTGTGAAATATTCCTGTATACTTTATTGTGAGCTGACGGTGTGTGAGACTGACTGTGATATATTCTTTCATTCTTAGATTCTGAACTTTACACTTCTATTCATGTTCGTCCGAATTTTTAAGATGGATAACATAAACAGGAAATTCAGGTGTGGATAGCGATAATGCAGTGATTAAGTATTAGTGTAATGGGAATTCTGGAATTGGGAGTTGGCAATAAACTTAAACATATTTATTATTGTTGCTTGGATTACCTAATTTCGTGATCATTAAGTCTCAGTGGCTAAGAACGCCAACTTTTCATGTGAAATGGTCGTCGGTTCGAGTCCCTATACTGTGAGCACGGTGTTTTTCCTTGTTGAGAAAAGTGAGAAGACCGCCACAATTCCCCATTGGACTCAAGTGCATGAAATGGGTGCATTGGAGTGCATTGGACTCAAGTGCATGGGCACGAGCGGGGATAACCGTCACTGCGTTCTAGCGTTAGGTATAAGGTGTTTGTAACCCCAATGTGGGATTAAAAAGTGTTTGAAACTCGAATCTGTGATTATACAGGGTTTGAAACCCCAATGTGGGATTATACGGTGTCTAAAAATTCCAATGTGGGATTATAAGGTGTTTGAAATTCCAATGTGTGCTGTGAGATGTAACTGCATTATTTGATAATAAAGCATCATTTTTAGTGGTCAGTCATTTACATCAAATTTATCCCTGCCAACGTGCATCAAATTTTTTCTGTAACATTTTAACTTCAAATCAGAAAAAAAACTGACTTTAACTAATATCTAGTTAATAACTGGGCAAATCTCTCGATACACTAATTCCTTTCTGTAATTTTGTACCGTGATACACTTGATTTTATTTAAGAATTTATTAACACGCTTCTACCTACCTATGTTCCCACCTACCTACCCTATAGTACCTACCTATGTTCCCTCCTACTTACCCTAGTACCTACCTATGTTCCCACCTACTTACCCTAGTACCTACCTATGTTCCCACCTACTTACCCTAGTACCTACCTATGTTCCCTCCTACTTACCCTAGTACCTACCTATGTTCCCACCTACCTACCCTAGTACCTACCTATGTTCCCACCTACCTACCCTATTACCTACTTATGTTCCCACCTACCTACCCCAGTGCCTCCATATGGTTCCACCTAGTCTAGTCTATGTCTGTCTCGTCTCGTAAACAATAAATGGTAAAAGTTGTTACTTTCTTTGAAATAGTAAATGACCTAGCTGTAAATAGTAATAAATTAAAATAGAATACTTTGTTATTAGTACAATAATAATTAAAAATGACAATTTCAATTAATATTAAATAAAAAGTATTCCGAACATAGAAGTATTTTAAGTTGGCGTTACATTCCTAAACGGGAAAAATGTGAGGTCCAGAGCCCAGAGTTAGGTAGGCCTTCCCTTTGTTGAAGTAGAATAAGTTTTTTGGTAGGGATCATATTTCCGGCTCATTGGGGTCTCTCTTTTCCGCAACTCTGACTTTCTGTTTAATTTTTATCTCGTTTTACAAACTTCTTTCTCAACTAACAGTGTATATGTGCAGGGAGTCTTTTCTGGTATCACACCTTGCGCGTGGATTCCGCATTCCCTTAATCCCCTACTGAAAGATATTATCATCCTTCCTCTCTTTGAAACACCTTTGTTGCGGTTTGGAAGGCTTGAACTAACAATCTAACCCAACAGGAACAAATTTATTCATCTATAGCTCCCGGTAGCACAGATACAAGTGCTTACATATTTCCACTCCTTGAATTTCCGTCTACTGCATTAGACACTTATAGCATTCTTCAGACACTTTAATATCTATGAAGGAACTAACATATATCTATGAAGGAACTAACATATATCTGTGAAGGAACTAACATATATCTATGATGGAACTAACATATGTCTATGAAGGAACCAACATATATCTATGAAGGAACTAACATATATCTATGAAGGAACCAACAAATGTCTATGAAGGAACCAACAAATAACTATGAAGGAACTAACAATTATCCATGAAGGAACTAACAAATATCTATGAATTACCTAACACTCGCAAGTGTCTCTCAAGTGATGCGTGTTGCTGGTGAACATCTTCTAAAAGGTAAGTTTGGTTACAGTGACGCATTGCACGTTAATGTTCAGTAAAATCAAACACTTCGAATACAATCATATTGCTCTGCTAACTTTAATAATTGAAGAAAAACATGATCCGTTTTAAAAGTAAAGCAACATTGCACATTTATATTCAATACACTTTAAAACATGGATTATATTGAGAAGCAAAATGAATATTTGTGCTTGAAAAGTATAATCATTTGAATTTATATTATCAGGTATACGTAGTATAGAGCAATGATGGTGGTTACGTCTACAATTTTTTTAATTTTCGTTTTTGTTTTGCCAGGCCTGAGGCAGCTCTCACTACCGCGCTGCAGCTGCCCGAGCACCAGACCTGAGGTGTGTTCAGACGTGGAGGTTGGGTTAGGTTAGCACTTTGACTGCGGTAGGTAAAACTGAAGTTTAACATTCAACTCAAATTTAACGCATTTCATGCGGAGTGACCAACCGGTGGTCACTTAGGAGATTTTCATAGTGCTGCTGACCCACCTGCAGTCACTAACTCATTTTTTATTAATACTTAACCCTTTCCCCCCAAATTTTTTTGTTAAAACGTTTCTTTTTCAGACTATTTTTTTTATTTTAGTTCTATATAGTATTTTTGATGCTTGTTATGAAAACAGTTTGTAATTATTTTTTCTTACCATTTTTGTGGTTAACGTTTTATTTTGAAAATACCTTTGTGGGCAGAAACGAGTCACCCCCTTCCTCCTCTCTTGTCGAGAAATAGTCATTGTCTGATGAACTGGCAGAGTTGTTAGAAGTATACAAGCTTCTGAGGGAAGGTTCATATTCACTATCTTCCGTTGAACTATACATTTGGGGTGTAACACTTCAAAATGCTACAAAAAAATGAATGCAAATGTGGATGCAAGCAACACCCATCCGACGACAATGGCTGTTGGCAGTGGTGGGCACGATAACGAAAAAACGTTATCGCGATAACCGATAAATCGATAACGAAAACCTTATCGGCGATAACCGATAATCGATAATTGGCGAAAAATTTATCGCCGATAATCGATAACCGATAAATCGATTAATCCAAAATTCCGATACTAGCGATAACGATATTGGTATTTTAAATAAAAAACAAATCGAAATCTAACGATCAGATGAGCTAAATACGAACTGAATACGTGTCGTCACGGTCTCACCCGCAGCGTTGCCAGATGTCCCAGTCCATATGAGGCCACACTTTTGATCAAAAAGGCCACAAAAGAGGCCAACCTTATTTCACCATAACACTTACATCCTACACCTATAGTTCCTATCCCGAACTCGTGCCGCCCCGTCATGTCGAATCCCAGCGGGAAGAACTGAAATTATCGATTATCGATAGTTTGGAACCAAAAGTATCGGCGATACCGATAAATCGATAACTTGGGAAAAAATATTATCGGAGAACCGATATCCCGAAATCGTTATCGCGATAAATTACCGCGATAATTTATCGCGATAATTTATCGCGATAACGCCCAGCTTTGGCTGTTGGAGCAAGTCTAGTAACAATGTCCTTGAAATCCCACAGCTCTACCCTATCGCCTCTGCCAGGATTTCGATTTGACGAGAATACTCGTTTCACACGTAGAATGGCTTACAAAGGCTTAAAATTGACGAGTATATACGTATGTAGCGGGTTTTTGAAGGTAGAGTATTAGACGAGTATACTCGTCGACGACTGGAAAAAGAACATTTTGGGAAGACGAGTATACACGTTTCTGCCGGGGAAGAGGTTAATGAAAGCTAAATTAAGTCCCGATCCAGTTAATGTTTGCTATTTTCAAAGTTGATTACCACAATTGACTTTAAATTTGAATTGAAAATTGAACTTTAGTTTAACCCATCGCAGTTAACGTGTTAAAAACAATTGTAGTAAGCAATATTGGAAAAACAATTATTAACTGGATCATGCCTTCATTTAGTTTTGATAAAGTATTCATGAAAATTGAGTTTGTGGCTACTGCTCAGTCAGCAGTATCATGAAAATCCCCTCCGTGGCCGCCGGTGGTTAGAGTCCACGTCGCAGTCAAAGTGTTAGAGAGGGCTAGGTAAGGGAGGGTTGGGTTAGATTAGATTAGATTTTGTTGGGTTAGATTTTGTTGGGTTAGATTAAATTGGGTTTGATAAGGTTTGGGTCGTTGGTTAGTCCAAGTTTTGCTAGGTTTGGCTAGATTGGGCTGGGTTGGGTTTGCTTATAGAGGGTTGGTTTAAGTTAGGCAAGGTTGGGTTGGGTAAGGTTTGGGGGGTTGGGTTGGTCCAAGTTCTGCTGGTTTAGGTTAAAAAAATTAGGTAAGATCAGGAGAAGTCAATTTGAGTTAGGTTAGATTAAGGTAAGTAAGGTTAGGTTGTGATAAAGCATTTTAAGTTGATATATGTAAGGAGAGGTTAGGATGAGTTAGATTAGGTTAGGATAATTTGTTTAGGTTAGCTTAAGGCAGGCTAGGTTAGGATGAGTCAGGTCAGGTTAGGGTAAATCAGGCTAGGTTATGATAAATTAGGACAGAATAGATCAATTTAGGTTAGAATATATTTAGAATGAATCAAGTTAGACCCGGTTACAGTAGGAAAAGGTTATGTCGGATTGGATTGGGTTGGGTTGGGTTGGATTGAATAATATTGGGTATGTTTTGGTAGAATACGTGAAGACTAGTATTTTTTAATAGTTTAGGTTTAAAAGTTTAAGGAAAAAATAACTATATTTATCACGGGTCCGACTAGATTGGGTTAATTTCGGAAGGATTATCTATGGTTAAGTTTTAAAAGCTAGAAAAATTACCGATACATTTTTCAGACATTTAATTAACTTGGTTAATACATGACAACATCGTATACTCTTGAATTACGTAAGTAACGTAAAGTTTGTGATGAGGGAAATAAATCTGTTTGATTAATTAATTGATGGAAGCAGGAAGGTTCGATTTTCACATGTATGTTGCTTAACAAATAGTAGATATTCATCTACAGAAAGGAGAGTATTGATTATTAGTATAAACTAACTTATGATCTAATCTCGACGGCACCTTTCATAAAAAATGAAAACAATTATAAGATAAAATAACAGAATATAATTTTCAACACCAACCGGGAAATACGTGAATGGCGTCACAACTGTTATTCGGGAAACTAAAAGTATGCAAAACGGTCATTATAATTGTGGTCTTTGATGTTCGTACGTATCTCGGTTATTTGTCGTACATTTAATTCCATAGGTCAGTGGGAAATGTTTTAAAATTCAGTTGGAAATCCAGCTACAAAATTCAGTTGGAAATCCAGTTACAAATTTAATTTTGAAATGACGCTCCAAAATTTAGTTAGAAATGCCGCTCCAAATTTCAGTTGGATATGTCGCTCCAGAATTCAGTTGGATATGTCGCTCCAGAATTCAGTTGGAAATGCCGCTCCAAAATTCAGTTGGAAATCTCGCTCCAAAACTCAATTGAAAATGCCGCTCCAAATTTCAGTTGGATATGTTGCTGCTAAATTCAGTTGGATATGTCGCTCCAGAATTCAGTTGGAAATGCCGCTCCAAAACTCAGTTGGAAATCTCACTCCAAAACTCAGTTGAAAATGCCGCTCCAAATTTTAGTTGGAAATATCGCTACAAAATTCGTTTGAAAATGCCGCTCTAAAATTCAGCTGAAAATGCAGCACCAAAATTCAGTTGGATTCCATAGGAGACATTGAGCTCTGATGTGCGTGTAAAACTAGCAAATAAATAACGCAGAAGGAGTGCAGAAATTGGACCGAGTTTGCGCAGAACTAGTGCAAAGTTTGTTCAACATTTATTAGAACCTGTGGCAAAGCGTGGCACTCTTTTCAAAGTTCGATAAACAGAAACACGGAAGCTCACAGCATATATCGCAAGTGTTCGCTCTGAACACAGCAGGTGTTCTGTTTGGACGTATGCGTATACTTCAGAAAGGAATTCCCAGCGATCTTTAGTTGTGTTTTGTATTTGGTGGGATTAGCTGTGTGCAGAGCTGTGTGCAGAGCTGTGTGCAGAGCTGTGTGCAGAGCTGTGTGCAGAGTTGCGTGCAGAGCTGCGTGCAGAGCTGCGTGCAGAGCTGCGTGCAGAGCTGCGTGCAGACCTGCGTCCAGAGCTACTGAATTTCATTAAAATTCGAATATGTTTGTAATTGTACGAGTGTACTGGTGACGTGTTCATTAGTACTTGAGCTCTAATATTTTCGCCAACCAATCTATGACATGAAACGCGCAGCTAAAGCCTCTTTAAGAAGGCAGCTAAAATTATAGATGCCCTGGCGAACAAATTAGACTGAGCATTAAGTGAAATTTTAGATTGTGAAGATGTTTTTATTTTTGTCTATGGAAGTTCCGAGGAAGCAACATCCGAATACTTTGGGGTGTTTTTATCAATATGTGAATAAGTAGGACGTATAATGTGAATGATCACGTGTCGGTGTAGAAGTTGATGTGCGTACATTGTATCCAAATAAAGCATTTAGTGGAGTTTCTACATTTTCACCGCGGCAAGTAGTACACGCTGTCCTATTGTCACTTGTTCCCTGACTAGTAACGGTTTTTTGGTCATCGTTTACACGTTTTTGCGGAAGGACCCACCGGTGGTCACTAAGGGGATTTTTATAATGCTGCTGACCGATCTGCAGTCACTAACACAATCTTTAAATGTACTTAATGAAAGCTAAATGAAGGCACGATCCAGTTAAAAATTTTAGTTATTTTCAGAATTGTTTGCTACAATTGACTTAAAATATGAATTGAATATTGAACTTCACTTTAACACATCGCATTTAACGTGCTAAAATGTTATCCATATTGAACATCAGGTTGTGTTCGGAGAAAACGCATATAGAAATATTTTGGGTGCATTCAAGGAACAGTCCTTTGAGTAGAAATTTTTGATAAAACCTAAATATAAGTAAAAAACAAGACACCGAGATTTGGTAACGGAATCCCGTGTGATTTGGTAGCTGAAGCCCCTTAGGTTTGGTAGCTGAAGCCCCTTAGATTTGGTGGCTGAAGCTCCTTAGATTTGGTGGCTGAAGCTCCTTAGATTTGGTGGCTGAAGCCCCTTAGGTTTGGTGGCTGAAGCTCCTTAGATTTGGTTACTGAAGCACCTTAGATTTGGTTGCTGAAGCACCTTAGATTTGGTTGCTGAAGCTCCTTAGATTTGGTTGCTGAAGCTCCTTAGATTTGGTTACTGAAGCCCCATAGATTTGGTGGCTGAAGCCCCTTAGATTTGGTTGCTGAAGCTCCTTAGATTTGGTTGCTGAAGCTCCTTAGATTTTGTTACTGAAGCCCCTTAGATTTGGTTGCTGAAACCCCATAGATTTATCAAGAATAAAACCACAAAAAACGGAATAAAATTCATTTTTTCTAAAAAAAGGGGCATTCAGACTAGCGCTAGTTTCGACACATCATTTTCAATGAATGCTCTGAAAGTGAGATCAACAAAGGAAAATCTATTTTGCGAAGCAAATTCACAATGAAAGAAATAGAGAAGAAGTTTTTTAAAAACATTTACTCTGAACGTT
>JACJUY010009748.1:0-17737 GCA_014220935.1 Platorchestia sp. MABIK | reverse complement strand
GGCAATCATTTTCCAGTGTAGGTAGGGCAATCATTTTCCAGTGTAGGTAGGGCAATCATTTTCCAGCGCAGGTAGGGCAATCATTCTACAATGTAGGTAAGACAATCATTCTACAAAGGTAGGGCAATCGTTTTCCAGTGTACGTAGGGCAATCATTTTCCAGTGTACGTAGGGCAATCATTTTCCAGTGTACGTAGGGCAATCATTTTCCAGTGTAGGTAGGGCAATCATTTTCCAGCGCAGGTAGGGCAATCATTCTACAATGTAGGTAAGACAATCATTCTACAAAGGTAGGGCAATCATTTTCCAGGGTACGTAGGGCAATCATTTTCCAGGGTACGTAGGGCAATCATTTTCCAGGGTACGTAGGGCAATCATTTTCCAGGGTACGTAGGGCAATCATTTTCCAGGGTACGTAGGGCAATCATTTTCCAGTGTACGTAGGGCAATCATTTTCCAGTATAGGTAGGGCATTCATTTTCCAGTATAGGTAGGGCATTCATTTTCCAGTATAGGTAGGGCATTCATTTTCCAGTATAGGTAGGGCAATCATTTTCCAGTGTAGGTAGGGCAATCATTCTAAAATGTAGGTAAGAATCATTCTACAATGCAGGTAGGACAATCATTTTCAAGTGTAGGTTAATTGTACAGAGAGCGGTACTGAGTCTCCAAAAAAACTCCGTTACTATTGAATATCTAAAAAAAAAAATGTAATTCGCCCAGAATAATTACATGAGTTATTTCTAATTCTAACAGCAGGCTCAACTCCTTACCTTTAAGGAATTCCTACAATAAAAGGAAGAAAATCTTCACATGCATGGTAGCGTGTATAACTCGTTCAATGTGAGTGAATTACAAAAATTTTGGCGAATTTCAGGTGAGGCGCTCAAGTTCGCTGGCGCGCCAGACACGCGAAAGCTAATTCCATGAGTGACAAGCTAAACGTGGTACACCTAAAAAAAGAACTTTAAATAGCGAGTCACTGAGCAAAGATTTGAGCAAAAAATAAAATAACACTTAAATTGCGAGTTCCTGAGCAAATAATTGAACAGAAAATACCGGCAGTACTCACGTAGGATGACGACAGAAGTGTCGGAGCAGGACAACGCTGAGGGCGGCAGAGCGTCACGCCGGCGACGCAGCTCCACAGCCGAGAGACGGAGCAGCATGGCAGGCAACCGCATCACTTACGCGGGCGCGGTCAGTACTCCATACCCTAATTGCAGCTCTGTCGTGAGGCCGATATGGGTTTGGTTCAAGCACACAGTGAAATTAGGGGTTAGATACGGCTCCGACTCGAGGTTGGATTTTCTTCTTTTTTCGCTTTCAAAATCTTGTTGAAATTAGGGGTGAGATAACTGAAGCTACGGTTCAGACTCGAAGCCGGATTTTCTTCTTTTCTTCACTTTCGAAATCTTGTTCGGTTGGTTACGGGTAATTATCGGCGCGTCAACTTGTAACATATACTGTAAATCGTAAATGACAACTGAGTGTTGAGCGACATTTCTTGAGAAGTACTTAGATATAGCTTCTTCCTTTCAAACAATCGGCTCAAATTTGAGCGCAGAAATAAAATGTTCTTTGAAACTTGGCATTTGAATATCAATAATGAATTCACTTTATGATCACGAACTTCAGTTTAGCTTTTGTTTTCTGATCACTAAGGCTTCAAGCCTTCCATCTCGACAATGTACTCGTTTTCAATTACAAACCACATATGCCCATTTTTCATTAACCACAACAAAATTTCTGATTTTCTACTGGAGCAAACAATTTCTCGAATCACTTAGAAGATCAAATTATTCAAACTCGATGCTTCCTTCACATTCTTGTTCAAGTTTTTTAGTGGCAATAGTCTGAACAGAAAATTACGATCGATCTTCGCAGCACTTCGCATTACAAAGGATTAAATTTCATCCTTTTCATGTTCTAAATTAATCAGCTCTAATCGCACTAATCTTAGGAATCAGGATCTGCAGTCTCGTTTGCCTGTAAAATGCAAATAAGAGAACGAATTAGATTTGATTAGTTCAACACGTTAACCGCAATGCAAGTCACCGGTGGAACACGGGGAAATTTTCACAATGTTGCTGCAGGCCCTATCAGTGGTCACTCAAATTTTGATAAAATACTTAATCAAAGCTAAATGAAGTCACGACCCAGATAATGATTGCTACTTTAAAAAATTTCTTTCTGCAATTTACCACAAAAATGAGTTAAATATTGAACTTTAGTTTAACCCATGGCGGTCAGCGTGTTTAAGCTCCCTATTCACAATAACACACAAAGGTGTGGAAAAGAGGATGGAAAAAGAGACAATTCAAGGATGAGTTTAGAGAACGGGGAATCTATACACAAGATGTGTTCCAAAATAAAAAAAACCCTTTGCATAGAAACAGTAAGTTGAGAAAGAATTTTACTACACAAGATAAAACCGAAGGAGAAAGTCAGAGATTCTGAAAAACTGGACAGCAGTGAACCGAAAAAAGATGGCCCGTAAAAAACAAAAAAAAACATTCGATGTCAATGAAAGGGATGCCTGCCTAACTTTCAGATCGGGACCTTACATTTTCCCCCTGAGAGTGCTAATTCTCATAGTTGTATCTTCCTATTGGGGTATAAGAGCAAATCTCATCAGTAACGCCAACTCGTTTTTCATTGATAAATGGGCAACCGCAAGACCATGTTCTCACACGGTGGCGATTTGCATGGCGAGTTGGGAAAAAATGCGCAGAATTAGCTTTGTGTAGCAAAGGATGTTACACAAAATTAAAACCATGATGCATGTACAACCTTAACACGTTAACCGCCGGGGGTTAAACTGAAGTTCAATCTTAAATTCAAATTTTAAATCAATTGTAGAAAGGGATTTTGAAAATATCAATCATTAACTGGATCGTGCCTTCATTCAGCTTTCATTAAGAATTCATGAAAATTGAGTCCGTGACTACCGCTCACACCGCGGTTAATTAACGTGTTAAGCTCCGACTCAGGGAACAAGAGCAAAACAAGGAAGCTGTCCAGATTTATCATTCTGATTAAAGAAATATTAAAAATGAGTATAATGCTATTCTGAGTGCAATGGCACACAAATATTTACAGAAAACTTTCAATACATTCATCACGTTTACCCATACCTGCTTATTTCACCGCATGAAAATATTAGGCTGACATTATCAGGGGTCAAAATTCTCCAATTTCTGTCGAAAATTTCTAAAGCTATACATTCTCTTCCCTAAAAGGTCTAGGAAATATCAATGGCGTATGTGCTTTAGTAAGATTGTATCTTTGCACTAATTATACCGGTGCTGAACGTCACATACAATTGTTTTAAGTTCATGTATTAGCATTTTAACTGCAGCAGGTAAAACTGAAGTTTAATATTCAATTTAAATTTAAAGTCAGTTGTGGTAAACAATGTTGAAAATACCAAACATTAACTGGATCGTATTTTCATTTAGTTATTTTTAAAAATTTAGTTTGTGACTACTGGCTGGTCAACAGCATAATGAAAACTTCCTCAGTGGCCGAACATGGCTCACATTGCTGTCAAAGTGATAAGAAGGCGACTTTCTCTCGAACATGCGGTCAATATTGATTTTAGGCCTTTCACGGAAATTAAAAATTCCGTTCCAAAGAGTCACTAGAAGAACACATCTAAAAACGTTTTACATGAATGACATTCTGCTCGCTGATGCATTATTTTCGATTTTCATTATTCAACTTCGAAGCTGTAAGAACGTCGTATATAAAAGTGAAGGAACGGACACGTAAATATGCTGTAATACGGTATTAACGTAACGATGGGTGAGGTTAGGGTAGGTTATGTTAGGTTAGTTAAATAAACTAACTTAAAATAACATAAATCAACCTAAAATAGCTTACCTTAACTTACCGAAACCGAGACTGTTAGTTTTTCGCCAAAAAGTGGCGTGTCCCGCCAGAAAAGCGGGCGTCACCCAACAATGCGGCGACTAAGCAACCGACCATATAATGTTATTCCTATCTGAACGTAATTATTGTTATATCTCAAAAATAACGCATCAGCGAGCAGAATGTCATTCATGTAAAACGTTTTTAAATGTGATCCTTGAGTGATTCTTTGGAACGGAATTTTAAATTTCCGTGAAAGGCCTTAAATCAACATTGACCGAACACACTTGCGTCACAACACACACGGATGGCAAAGTTACTCTTTAGCGCCAACACCGATGATAAGGTGTGGAGCAAGCTAGGTTTCACATTCAATACTCCAAGAGAATTTTTGATGCAAACGTAAGATTAAAAAAAAATGATTATGAAAAGGCATGCATCTTCAAAGAGAAAAATTCAAGGTTGTATGGTAAGTTTCAAAATTTCGACCGTTCATTATCTCGCAAATAACATTTATATGGAAATAACACTACTAGTCGGAACACTACAAGTCAAACGTCGGAAGTGTGTAACGAGGTTCCCACTTGCGCTAGCTTTCTAAAAGTAGTAGTATTTTTGTGTTAAGGATTTCTGTACGAAAGTAAGGAACGATAACAAAACTTACCCTCCTTACAAAATAAGAGTCCGATAATAAAATATCCGTACCAGTAAGACGTGGATTTGTCTCAACACCACTTCAATATAGTTGTTAGCGCAAACTTGCGATTTCAAAATTATGGAAGTGAAAAGGCGTATGTCCATTAACCGAAAAAACTACAATAACTTCAGAAAATTTCTACAACGGAAAGACGTGGATTTGTCTTAACCAACTCAACTTAATCTCTGCTTCTATTCTACTAAAACTTAACAGTAAAATAGATTAATTTACGAGGCCGAAGTAGTAAAGAAATCTTAAATGCCAACAGGTACAGGTATTCAGATACTCGTCTACATTCTAGAAACATTCATTCTTTTTAGCCAAAGCCTTTTGCTCAATAACACCGAGAAATCATCAACACCACAAGAAAATAAAATCCTGGAATCGTCTTTGGAAACCTATGGAAGTGTAATAATACGAATTCAATGGATTAGCAGTGAATGCTACTCCAGCTAGAGCTCAAGTGCCTTTCTAAAACTACGAGACAAGTTTTCGAAAATGTTGAAGCTTTAATAATTTTTCCATGAACATAAAGCTAGAATCTAGCTTACTCAGACCAAGAATTTCTAACATTCAAGTACAGTAAGGCAGCACAAGCGATTGCTGTTTTTGATGCTTGCAGACTTCTTCAATTTGCACCTATAACGTACTCTTTTTTTTATTTTCTGAACAAATGATAGCCCCAAACATCCAAGAATAGGAACAGTTCATCTGGTTATCAGCGTTGCCATACGTCGAAGGTGACAGCGAGAATGTTGACGCTGTTTAATCACTTGACAGCCTCGATTTATCAGCAAAAACTGTCTGATTTAACTTCTTAAATCAATCATGTTAAAGCAATTAGTTTAAAAAATTGTTGTTCACATCATTTATTTCCTGAGATATCCACGAGACAAATGTTATGAGTCCTAGTGTTGCTTCAGGATAGGATAATAGAAAGTATACCGGAAAGACTTTGTAGTTCATCGGTATCAACCGTAATTTGAAGTCCTTATTAAATGATTTTATACAATAACAAATTAAATATGCAGCCTTAAGTGCAATTTTTATTCTGTATTTTTAAGGCAATGAATTAGTTGAAGAAAAAACTATTACACAAGGCTATGAAAAATTGGCGAATCCAATGCGATCATAAGCTCGCGAAGGTGTTACGAATGGCTAGTCCAACCAGGCATGGGATTGATGTAGGTTTTTGAATGCATTTCCTTGCCAGCCAATTTTGAATTCAATGTTAATTTTTTATCTGTTCACTTGCACATTATCTTGCAAAATAATAGATCAATCAGTTGATTAAGCTAAAGTTGAAACAATTACCTGACAGCGAAGTGATTTCTTTCCTTTCTCGCAATCGCTGGAATCGTAGTGCGGAAGGGACAACATTTCCTTGCAATTAAATGTCACGGTCAATATTTTTAACTCCTAAAAATTTCTACAAAAAAAAAAAATATATATTGATGGGCTTGAAAATTTTTAAAAGCAAAAAGCACATATTTTAAAATAATTGTTAATTGATTTTTCTTCGTTTTTTGTTCATGGATATTTAAGTGTTTCAATTCGTTCATTCAGACTAACGCTGGAAATTGAGAAATCTGCGGTTTGCACTGTTTTCATCATAGTTGATTTTGTGGTTCTTAAATCATAATATACGATTTTTTGCGGAGAACAACAATTTTTATGACTGTGAAGAACCACGAGTATAAACAATCGCTCATTTGAATAATTTGAAAATTAGATTATACCATCTATGACGTATATCCAAATGAAATGCAGTTTGCTTACATTTGAATATGAGAAAACTTGCCAAACTATTTCAAGAGCCTGTTCTTTGTTGCGGTTGTAGTAAAATAACAGACTGACTAAAAAAATAATGTTCAGAGCCTTTCGGCGAATAAGGCATCGGATTTCATGAAGTGATTTTAGCTTTATTTATAAACGTAGCAGAAAAGTTTAAATGAAAATTGTAACAGAGTTTTTCGTTCTTCGAGTGAGTTTATATTCGTTATTTCAATGCCCCTTATATCTTGAGATCGTTGAGGTTTCGGTTTTAGTATATTTCTGGACGCTAATGTGTATAATGAAGTGTGGTTGAAATTTCTGATTTTTCTTGAATTCTCTGCAATATTCTGTCTCAAGTGGTGTTATTTATAATCTGAATGACCTAATACCTGCAAATAATTTAGCCCTTTAGTAGTTGAAACTGCTTAATGCGTTGTTAAACTGTGCTTTTGATTCACTTTGAGGGTTCCTTAAAAAACATATCGACCCCAAGTGAATGAAACTGACTAAGGAACAAAGTAAGTAAACTTTGTTGATCAATACAGTTTTTCAGCTATACAATTCTCAAGCCTCTTTCAGTTAAATTAATATTGCTGTTCTTAAACATTTTCGTAGGAAACAACACACAAGGTATTGTTTTCCACACGGTGAACGATCGCTGTTTCAATCAGTTATGATTGGCTAGGACACTTTCATTTGAGGCGCATCATTTTTGATACGGTAGGAAAATGAGGTTAACTTAGGTGGGAGGGAGGTAAATAAACCTCGTTAAGAATGAAGATTTTTGCCCACAATCTCTTTCACCCAGTTTCTCCGTTTTCTACATCACCTGAGGAACAGTTTGTTCGGGAAAGTATCTCGCACAGATAAGGCACTCACAGTCGGGACACTTTGACCTAAAGTTGTTCGGGAAAGTATCTCGCACAGATAAGGCACTCACAGTCGGGACACTTTGACCTAAAGTTTAGGGCACTGCCCGTACGTTGGGGAGAAAATTGAAAATTAAAAAAACTGTTCATTTTTAAGACAATCGATATATGTATTGCATGACAACCAACTAGGTTTCAAATAAACTTAAACACAAAGGCTCTAAATTGAGGGACAAACCATGCCACGTAGGCAATAGCTATGTAACCAAGTAGGCAATAGACAATAACCAAGCCGAATAGATATTTGAAAGAAAATTTTAGTCTCTATGATAGTTTACTCTAATTTTTTAGAAGACTTATAAACAAACACTGATCAAAAATAAAACAATGAAAAGTATGTTGAGACGCGAGCCTTGGAGGGCATAGTTTTCATTCACATTGACACATATGTAAGCTTTTCTAATCTGAGTTATTACCCGATGTCTAGAAATTTCAGACATACTCCATTGAGCAGAAGAAATAGAAACTGTTACAGACAGGCGAAGAGAATGAAGTCAACTGCTCAGGAATTTGAAACTAACTTTTCGCGCACGCAAATAGGAAAATGATGTATGCTATACTCGTAAAAAAGTTTACTCAAAAAAACTCCCAAGTTCTATTTTGAATTTTTCAGTTTAAAAGTCCTTCAAAAGGTATTGTGAAATCTAAGACAGTGGTTGAATCGAGTAAGAACGGAAATTATTACTGTATTTCCTTAGTTGTTTCATGTTAAAATCATAAATAACAAACTATAACACCACTGGCAGACGAATAAGAAAGCTCTCCAGTAACTTAAGTAATGTTCATACGTTCCACAAAATATACTTCCTTGAAAAACTGACATAAAAAAAATGTATCCAGCATTTTTTGAAATTTAATATTTTTACTCGAATAGATCAACCTATGGTAAATAAATATTCTAAAAAATTTAATAAAAGAATGAAACTATGTATATTAGGTAAAAGCAATTAGTTTTTGACGTATGTAGGCCACGTGCTTAGTAATTTTGATGTTCACTATACATATTAGAGTTCGGAGTTGAAATTCAAATCACGTTCAGAACACAATCATAGTCTTGCAATATGAAATGAACGAACCTGAATGCAAGATTCGAACATTACTGTAATTGGATTGTTCAACATTAAATGAAGTCTGCAATATCAAGGAAGAACTTCTAATAACTGCCCACATTCAAATTTCCCTGAAATGAAGTGGAGTAGTTGCTTTTGATTATATTTATCAAATGAAGAGAATCTTTTTCTCTGTTAAAAATGACGGAGGACTAAAGAAGAATTTTGATCTTAACATTTCTATTTGTTTTTGAATAGGAGAATATTTTTGACATAACACACGCCCGACATCAATCCCTGCATGGAAGTTATGCGAATCATTCATAAACCCTTTTTCCCATCTCGTCACAAAAAGTTAATAAAACAGCAAATTTATTTCGACTCTCTACTTAAACTGTTAATTATCAAGGGTAATATTGCGTTTTTTCATGAGTTTCTTTCTCTTTGACTGATGTTTTGATGACTTTGTGACTTACTGAAACACGCTGAAGCCTGAATGAGAAGTATAACAAAGTATTTCAACACGGAAATACAATTTTATTAGAGCAAATACATAAATTTATAAATGCAAATGACCATCATTATAGAAGGTAAACTTTTTATAGATTTCGAATTGTTTTTTCTTGTAATAAGTCATGGAACACATCCGAGTTTTATACAAACACTTATTTGTAGAACATCCGATCGTCAGTGTGCATTCACGTTGTGTTGAAAGAGGTGGTGCGATAATATTTTCTCTTGAATTGTTAGCAAGGCGTGGCTCTGATCAGCTGGTATCCCATTAATTCGACACAGTGAGTATTAAATGTTGAACCGTTTAATGTGGCTTACATAATTTATATGCACGTTACTAAGTCTCGATTTTTTTTCGAATGGTCACTCTGCTAAACCATTTCCACTGGATTATAGTTGCTCCTGACAATACTAATTGGACCTATTACCATTGAGTGTTCTTGGTATTAAAATTTTTCCCGGTGAGCTGAACGAGTTTCTTAGTCATTTCATGATTGAAGAATTATTATTCAGGGCTAATTTTACCGAGAAAGTCGTAAAATATTTACTTTGACATGTTGTGAATCATTCGTCGGTCAAACACGGAGGCAGAAGAGCATGGCAGCAACCCTTGAGTAGTGTGCCAGTATTTGTTTATTTATTGAAAGCATTTACTAAACTTATGTTTCTTATGGTATTGAATGTTTCTAATTACTTGTTAGCTGTCACAAAGAAAGAACATTGAACAACATTTTTCATAATCATTGAAATTGTAATTCTTTCAATGGGTTTATTCATTCTTGATTCAACAAAGCTATATGTCATACTAAAATGTTGATAAATGTATTTATTAGATTATTAGTTTTATTATAGTTGTCCCTACTATTAAGTACAGAATATAAGTTAGAGAAGTAGTAGAGCAAAGTTGAAGAAAGAATTTACCTAATTTGGCAATTAGAGAATGAATTTGTTCAAATTGAATGGTGCTAATGACTTGCAACATCAAAAGTTTAAATTTAAGATTAACTTCAACAAATTTTTATGTTGAGTATCTAAGTAATTATTTAAGAATATTTTAATCATTGTTCTACTTTATACAATATCCAGCATATACCATAGTGCAGTTTAGTATAAAATTTTTAAAATTTTAAGCTCAATTTTATGCATCACTCACCTTTAGTTAATATTAAACCTATTAGATATATTTTTACACAAAATTTAAGTTGGAAAAATGGTTTTGATGGGATTGTAATATTTTGTATTTGTTTCTATTTGTGCCTAGGATTTTAGCATTATAGGATATTTATCTTCTTTAAATATCTCAACTATTGAATAAAATAAAAAACATATGCAAGTGAAATGCTCATTTTTTATTAGCCATTAAACAGTATAATTTTTACACTGATGTTGCAATTAATCAAGATTGTAGCTGGTTGCTTGTAAGCAAAGATTAAGCTGCATTAAACAGTTGCATGAATTGTTTTAGAAATCAGCTTGTAGATAAGTTATTGGTGTTCTTATACTTTCCACGTTCATGTAACATTCAATGGGCAATTTTTTAATTGCTTGCTATTACTAGGCCAATGACATCAGTCACTTCCACTTTTTATTTGCCTAATGTTTTTGTTCATGCCACTTGTGCAATTATTATTTGGCTGGTTCTGGTATTACATTATTTGTGATGTCAAAATATAGATGAAACTGCTACTCTGAATACATTTAATAACAAAACAAACATTGCCATCTTAGGATGCTTTATTTCCAATGAAGCCTGATACATATGGTCTTGAGCATTGGTTTTTCAAATGCCTTAAAACTAACACTATATATAGGACACCATGACGGTTCCCCGGTAAAGCTGGTACCCATTTCCGACACCTGGGTTGAGTGGGGTATTGTGCTTGAGCTTTCCCTTATACTCAACGGGGAAAATCGCCGCGCCAGCGCCGGGATACAAACCCTCGACTCCTACATGCAAGGGCGATGCTCTTAACCACTGTGCCACAGCGAGCATAAAGGAGAAATTAAAATACAAATTCATCATGGAATGAGGAAGGCTAATGCTATGTTAAATCTGCTTTTTGGAGACCATGTTAGAGATAAAAATTTGCATTATCATTGTATAAGTGTTAGTAATTATTCTGTTTTCAGTCAGTGGTGTTGAAAAATGTTGAATTTTCTGAAAGTGTTGCAAGCAATAATTAGATTCAAAACCCCTATTTTGATTGGTCAGATTTTTTGATAATAGAAAGAGAGAAAAAACTGTCATAAACAAAACTTTTACATTTGAAGTCATAAGATGCACTTCTAAAATTCTATTTTCAGTTGTATATTGGAGATCCCTCAGGGGGATACAACTATTGTAGCTCTGGGAATTAGCACTCCCTGGGGATAATATGTGGTCCCAAGCAGAGAGATAAGCCTTTTTTTGTTAAAATAAAATGTTCCTTATTATGTTAAAGACTATCTTTTTTGGTTGACTTCTGTCCTGTTTTTCAGCACCTACTTTCTTCTTCAACTTTAATCTTTGTTTCATAAACTTCTTTCTCAGCGCACTGTTTCTAAGCACCTTTTGGATTGATTCTGCATTCCCTCATCTCCAAACTAAATGGTGCCTTCTTCTCTTTGGATTGTTGCAGTTAGGAAGGCTTAAACTAATATCTAATCTTGTATATTGGGGGCAAAAGATATATTCCTCGCTATACAACCATTACTTTTCCAGGATCTGTCATGACTTCTCATTAAGGCGCTCTAGTAAATAGGATTCAATATGTAAATGTATCTCTGCTTTATCTAGTTGATATAAGTATAAGTATGTTTCTTAACATTTTGAAAATGAGAATGAGAATGCCAAAATACCCTCAGAGCTGCTAATATGTGGGTAATATTAAAATTTAAAATGATTTGGATTTTGTTTTGAGTATCTGCAAGGTAAAAAAATTGTATCCAGGAGACTGTATAGACTATGGCAGGTAATTTGAGTGTATTGTGTTTAATTTCTTTGCTAATATATAAGGTGACATTTATTAAAAAGCAAATATGCAAATTCATTAGCCCAAAAAATACTTTTACATCACTAGTATTCATATCACCTAAATATATTGTCAATTCTTTCCAGAATTAGAGTGAAAAAATATTAACTTTGTCATGGTAAAAGTTACACACGCTAGTGATTTTTACATGTGAATTAGCTGTCATAACTACTTTTTTGTTGCTTTAAAATATTTGCATCAAACATTAAAATCTTCTTCTTCTCTAATATGATTGGTGTTGCAGTTTTGATATATAAATAGGAAGTAATACCATAGAGCAATAATGATTCTGATTTTTAGATTTGATTGGAAATGAAATCTATCAACTGGTCTTTTATGATATATAATTAAAACAGCCTTTGGATAAAAATATTAATAATTTAGGGGACAAAAAACAAGCTTCTTGATGAAATGTCTGAAATCATCACCACGGGTATATACAAAATCAAGTGGATAATTTGTTTCAGTCTCTCCTCACAATGAAGTCTACATGACTAGTTTTTCATTCAATTTGACATATATTTACAGAGATGATTCTTTTTCAAGCACCCTAAAATTATCTTCTGAATTCTTTAGAATTCTAGCTATAAGTTCTCTGCTATATTTGTTCACAGTATGTCAACATTTTTGACTCTGTTTCTTTGTGTATTTATGGGTAATTTTGTGTCCAATTAGTAGTATTTTCACCTTTATACTCAGTGCCTTGTTAGCCATACACTGAGTATAAATGTTAGCCATTGCTGTTTCAGTGCAAGTGAAAGTGAGCCTCATAATTTTGCTATGGAATGTTTTGTTTTGAAGTTCTGGGCTTCTCAGAGAGATACAACTATTGCATCTGTGGGAAGGAATTAGCGCTCCCAGAGGCAAGTGCGAGGTCCTGAGCTGGAGTTATGTAGGCCTTCTTTATGTTGAAGTGAAACGTGTATTTGTTTAAGAATCGTTTTTTTGGTTCACTACTGCCCTGTTTTTTCAGCACCTACTAATTTTTTCTTTAAGTTTTGTCTTGTTTCATAAACATCTTTCACTACTTTCTATTTTTATGCACCTTGTACATGTATTCTGGATTTTTGTAAGTCCATACTAAATGGTGCCTCCCTTCCTTCTTCCTTTCTTTGAAATGTTTTTGAAACTCCATGAGGCTTAAACTAGCACTTAATATAATCTATGAGTTTCTGGACAATTTTTCTAGGTGCAATTGTCTGATTAGGCAAAGATCCAAGCTTTTTCATAGTACCCAGGAGTTCTAGCCCCAGAATTTTTGTAATTTCTTCTCCAATGGGTGCCACTTCACCCATTGCTTGTCTAAAGAAAGAATGTAAACAGCCTAAGGCTGTAGGTGTAGACCAGGGGTTGGCAAAAGTGGTCGATATTGACCCCTGGGGGTCGACATTTTATAACATTTCTTTTTATTTTTGGTCATCAAAATGTGAATAATGGTTGAATATTTTTTCACCTATTTGTATGTGTGTGCATGGAAAGGGTTGATGTAAATGCAAATATCCTATGAAGGAGTTGACAGGTAAAAAAGTTTGCGGACCCCTGCTCTAGACACTTGCAGGATAGTTGCTGTAGGTTTTCCTTAGGCTGTAGAGGAAAACATCAGCATGTATCCTGGAAAAACTGATCAGGTTTTATAGGTATGGGTAAAATTTTGAGTGATCATTTGGACTTGTCTACATGACTTGAACTGGTCTACATTAATTCGCAGTAAAAATGACAGATGCTGGATTACTTGAACTTTATATTTTTTCTTCCCAGGAGATAACAATATATGATGTTCATGGTTCTAAAGCTCTTATTTTAAGACTTTATGCCACTAAAATATTTTCTGCTGTATCTGTCAGGTATGCGGATGGCATTTGTTTCTCTGTTAATTTGGACTTTCACAAAGAGTGCTCACACGTGTATATCCATTTGAAAATTTGCTCTGCCAATCTTGACATGGTCTCAATTTGGTTGACTGTCAACTTTTGGTAATTTTTGTCCAAGCTCATGTTAAAGTCCCCCATTCTTGTTACATGTTGTTGGTGCTTTGAGTAATTATTTTAGTTTTGGATTAAATTTCAATGTTGGTTTTAAAGATGAATATTAAAATTGAAATGTTTATGAGAATTAATTTTAGTTTAAGGTGAATAAGATCAACTGTTGAGAGTGTAAATGGCATCTTAATGTTACTGTAGAAGAACGAGCAAACACTGCCATTTTTCAGCAAAGAAAATCTTCTCAGAAATTCCTGTTGTGGAGAATCTGACATGCCAGATCTCATCGAGGTGTTATACGTTGTAAGGTGTGAGGTTTCCATAATGAGTGACGTCTGTGGTTGGTGTACACAGAAGTGTTAGCAGCTCTCAGTGGTATGCAAGGCTCGCTCATCTAGGATGAGCTGCCTCACGTTTGTTGCTGAGGCCAGCGTCTCTGGAGGGTTAGGGGTCGAAAACCTGCATAGCTTGGTGCTTTTTGTTGTTGGGAAATGGTAGTCACCCTTAATGCCCATCCTTAGTTGCTCTTAATTCTTCCTGTTTGAAATGGGGACCAGGTCTAACGAAAGTAACAGTCATTGCTCCTGGCTCAAGTTCTTATGCGTTTGAATTGTCAGTGTACTAAAGAATATGAACTTGACGGGAGTAAAATGTCTTCATTTTTCAATCCCTTCTAGTAGTGTGCACATACATACGTACGTGAATGCTTCTTTGTAAAAACAGTTATAATACCAGAACGAGTCGTTACTTCTGAGAAGATCTGCTTTGAAGCATGGGAGTCGGTGACGGCCGCAAGCATTACGCAAGGCGTCCTTACCATAAAATGTGACTGCAGATCTTGGGTTGGGTTGCGTCATCAAGAGAAGCGGTGCATGCATTACATGTCTTTCCGTCGAGGGACTTTCTGCATGACCTTTGCTTTTGGCGGATCTGATGGGTGACGCACTGAAGCTAAAATCGTGATCGAAGCTCGGTCATATTTGTTGCCTCACAGGTCAGAGAGCTGGTGCGAGCACCAAGCTCGAGATCTGCACCAACACGGCGCACAAAGAAAGCCTTGTCGGGCGCAGCTGCAGAAAAACTCCGAGGAGCTAAGAGGTGACATCAGCGTGTTATGAGGCCTGGGCTCTGCGTAAACTAAACGTTCCGAGCGCAGCAACTCAACCTAGATACGGCATGCCAGCATCTCTAATAATAACTTCTTGAATTAATGTAATGACGCTCTAAACCAGTCATGGAGTCGAGTTGTTCTGTGTGAAAAGCTTTCTCTAAAGTATGCAAACATTTTGCTCCCTGTTTTTGAGGTGTTTAAAATAGGTGCATTTAAGCGTCAGTTATGTCGTAATTCTTCATCTTTTATTTTCATTGGACCTAATCTCTTAACCTCACTTCAGAACCGATTACAGAGAGAGAGTAAAAATACGCGCTCAATCTGATGCATAGTGTCACGTCTGAGGAATGAGGCAGAGACCACCGGAGGGTGTTTGGACGCGCTGAAGTGTTAGAAAGGTGCCCTAGAAACTGCATGAGCGGTAGAGCTGGTAGTCTATTTTATCATTATGAAAAAAAGATTTATTTGCGAAAAATTTTTTGGGGAGCTACAGTATCGCATGTTACAAAGAAAAATGAAGTCATGGGCAACAACGTGTGTGATCGTTATATTTTTATTAGCACTGTTATTGAGCTGTTCGATGATATATCTCTTCTACTCTGTATCGTTAATGTCCTTATTACTTTAGGATTAATTTGGAAAAAGGCTATTGCATCTTAAGAGTTTGCGATGGTACCTAACGGCGTTATCATAGAATATCCTTTTTGGATGCTATACTACGCGTTTATTTTGTTAGCGAGTTTGAAATCTGGTTGATGTGTAATTGTGTATATATATGTTCGATGCCTCTTGAAGACAACGTCACTCACACAGGTTCAGTGCTGGGTTGGTTGCAATTCGAGGGCAGAACTCCAAAAGCAAGCGACTCTTTAAACTTTTTTTAACTCATGAATAGGTTTTCCTTGTTCTTATTAGAGAAAGTTAGTATACACGGTGTTTTCACTACTCGGTTCACTGTTGTTGTAGCTACATCTCTTTTGTATTGAGTTTGTTCGATGAGTGCTACTCGAGTTCATCGATCAGGGTTATTAAATATACATTGCTTCAGCTGATTGTGGTCAATAAGTGTACGTGTATCATTGTAGCGACCTTGTGCGATAGATTTCATTTCTTGGTTGTAGAAGAAGCAGCACACTTGTGAACAGTAAACTCTAAGCCTGTAATTACGCGAACTAGCGCTAGAGCCTGGCGTTGACTGATGTTTTATCGTCTTGCGAACTGGCGCCTTCTTGTTCAAAACAAATAAGTACGAAATTGTGCGTCTAAGGGTTGAAAACTAAGTGCTTCTATCGTATTAACAGCTGTAATAAAGGAATTGCTGATTTGATCAATTGTTTATTTGCGCACTAGATGATTAAGGATTCATTCTGTGAAATTTGTTTCCTCTTCTGAGTGACAAAAAACGGACGTAGTACGTTGTCTTTGTATTACGTACCTGTCTTTGATAACGATCTTCCCAGTTCTTCAGTACGTTTTGAATGTAACGAGTCGAGTTTTGAACTTTGGTTCCTTTTGCTTTTATTTTGAACTCTCCAACTACCTTCATGTTGATACGTTAATGATTTTGTTGCATTTTACTTCGTTAGAAAAAACGAAAGCATTTGGGAATTACACCTTCACATTAAAAGCTGAAAAGGATTATCCTTCGTTGTAGGGGAAAGACTTAATATTTAAGAATCTAAATTTAAAAACTTTTTATGTAAAAATTATTGGTGTATTATGATTGCAGCTCTTTTTATGTGTATACTAAAGGTTCCAACTTTTGGACGTATTTGTTCATTTTAATTTTTCATTCTTAAAAATGTTTGCCGATACTTTTTATGCTATCTTCCGACGAGCATACCTTGTAAAATTTCAGAGTTATAGTTATATTATAAATGAATGTTAGCAACATTGCATAAAAGGAAATTTGGCAGGCTCACACCTACACGCTGCGCCAACCTGCCTAGTTCACTGGGATGCTCGCATACCTATTGTGCTGCCAAAAATGTGGCCGCGTCTGCTATGCACCTCGCTTATCGTCGCTGCGAGAGCTGAGATGCGCTTTTTAGCGAGCTCCGTGTGCGTACGCTGTGAGATAGTCTAAGGAGCTAGGACTTGAATTAACCTCTTCAAACCATGTATATGTGAGGGGTGTTCGAAGAAATTGTTGTTGTGATCGTAGTATCAGTAATAAAATTTGTTGGAAAAATAACATTAAATTCATATGCTCACACAATAGGCGGTGTACAAACTGTATGCCTGCATTACTGGAAATAAGGTCTTTAGGATAGAATTTCAAAATTTCGGTTTTAAGGAGCAGATAAACAAAATTTTTCTGATAAATTTTTGCTTAAGAAGGGGGCAATTACTTTGATGTAATCTCGTTCGGATACTCTTAGGTTACCTCAGCTATGAACAGGCCTGCAGGATTTGTACCTTGCGTGCTCACTTTGCTGCTATCAGTTTTCATCCCTTCTTTGTGCTTTTTCTCTTCGTTCCTAACTTACGGTGCCTATACGCAAGGTAGTATCGTGTGTGGGAACGCACCTTGCGTATGGATTCGTTTTCCTTAGCGTATAGTGAATGATCGTTTTTCTTTCCTGTGTGAAAATATCTAAACAAAGGAAACGTAGCCTTTAACTATCACACTACTACTTATTACGTGCGTTTTGCTGCACGATCTTGTGTAGTGATGTACCGATGTATCGGTATCGGTATCGGCAAGTATCGGTCATTTTACTGGTATTGGTATCGGCAAAATTCGGCCGATACTTTACCGATACTTTTCAATAATACGTATTTTATCATGAAAATGAA
>JACJUY010009747.1:8647-25446 GCA_014220935.1 Platorchestia sp. MABIK | reverse complement strand
AAGGCTCACCACAACAACAATAACACAAGGCTCACCACGACAACAATAACACAAGGCTCACCACCAGAACAATAACACAAGGATCACCACCACAACAAAAACACAAGGCTCACCACAACAACAATAACACAAGGCTCACCACAACAACAATAACACAAGGCTCACCACAACAACAATAACACAAGGCTCACCACCAGAACAATAACACAAGGCTCACCACCAGAACAATAACACAAGGCTCACCACAACAATAACACAAGGCTCACCACAACAAAAACACAAGGCTCACCACAACAACAATAACACAAGGCTCACCACAACAATAACACAAGGCTCACCACAACAATAACACAAGGCTCACCACCACGCAGCAACACGACATAGCGCTGCTCGAGCTGGCCCGCGCTGCGGACGCGAGCGAGGACGTGAAGCCAGTGTGTCTGCCGGCGCTGTCCACCGCAGTCAGCGACGTGGGCGTGGTCACCGGCTACGGCATGGACGCCTGGCTGGGTCTGAGAGCTTAGGGCTACAATTTTTAGAAAATAAAAAATGCTCACCCATCTGGGATTTAATTTGAAATTTTTTCACTAACCCACACAGGGTTAACTTTTAAATTTATTTCACTCAGCCACCCAGGGTTTTAATTTGAAATTCATTTCACTAAGCCACCCATGATTATATTTATTTCTCTAACCCACCCTAGGTTAAATTTATTTCATTAACCCACCCAGCTTTCATTTTGAAGTATTTTACTATTCCACCTATGATTAAATTTTAAATTTATTTCACTAACACACCCGGGATTTAATTTTAAATTTAATTTATTTACCCTTCCGTAATTTAATTTCAAGTTATTTTTAGATACCTTCACTGAACTCTGAATAACGCGCGAAAAAAAAAAATCTTTTCGAATTAGTGAGCAGCTTTTGTTTTTTTGGCATACACACTCGTACTTGGAACACATCAATCTTGAGAAAAAGACCACAATAAGTATGATGTAACAACAGGAACTATGAGTAGAGAAACATGTTAAGCTACATGTTCGGAATAAGGATCAGAAAATGCATCAAAAGAGCATCAATCTATTCCAATAATCTATTTTTCACTAGGAGTAGGTATTTTAGAAACAGTCTCATTTTCTAAATCTATCCCTTTTCTTCATTCCACAATTATATTAAATTCCAGGTGAGAATCAAATGTCTTTGCGAGGAAGGCAGTTTGTACTCACACTGTCTGTTAAGTTTTCAGTGTGACAAAATTTAGAGCACCAAGGTATTCTATGATGCTTGATCTCTCATTCATAAATGAATGAACTACCGTGAAGCTAATTGAATACTGCGCAATTTTGTGTTATTTTGGCGAGTGTGTTGTATTAGGAAGACTTCATTTGATTTTCGAAATCAAGGTTCGACTGGAAATAGACATTGGTCTGGTGTAGCATGGGTTCAGTGTTGAAACATAGGCAGTTTATTTTCTATTGGGTCATTAGATCCTTGCTTTGAATATACATGTAAGGCCTTGAATATAAATCAGTATGTGATATGGCATCTGTCAACTTCAAGGAAGTAAATTGGAAGAATTCTTTCGAATCTCTCAACAGCAACCTAAGTCAAAAGAAAATTCACATATCACACCTAACGAACATCAACAAAACAGCATTGTATGAGAAACTTCGACCTAGAAAACCCCCTTGCATCCAGTTCAATGCGAAAGAGTGTATGTTATTTTGGTTAATAACGCGATATTTCAAGGAGTGTTGTTTAACTGCAACTTGTATTCACAGAGGGCACCATGCAGAAGACCCTCCAGGATGTGGAGCTGTTCATCGTAGAAAACAGCGAATGCGAGACCAAATATTCACTGCCCATCACGGAGTTCATGTTCTGTGCCGCTGCAGACCGCAAGGACGCTTGTCAGGTCAGTCTCTGGCTATTTCAACTTCTATTTTTTAATTCATCCCTCTTGACTCATCTCCATTTATGACAACGAATGCAGGCTAAAAGAAAAAACGTTTATTTCCAAAAAAGTTAATACATGACACGTATAACACATTGGATTTTAAAATTTTCTTAATATAAAAGTTCCTTGATTGATAGACAACCATACGAGGCATGCTATAGCCGTGTCGGGGGCTAATTGTGTTATTGAGAGAAACAATAGAAATATCATCTCTTGGATATTTTACCCACAAAGAGATGGCTGAAAACTTATCAATAATTTAAATACTACTAGAGAATCCTTCGGATTTTCTTAAATATTAGTTGAAACGAAATAAGAAAAGGCAAAAAACGCTGTACCGAAACAGACTGAAACACCGTCGTAAATGATTATTAAGGAGTAAGAAATGGTTAGTAAAAAGCAATTAAAGAGAAGAAAAACTGAGTTCGCTTAAGTGTATGCAGTGAACCGTTCTAACAAAGTGTCAGATATCTCTTACACGTGCCAAGGATCCTAGAAACGTGTCAAACATCCTGGAAAAATGTCAAACATTCAGAAACTGTGTTAAATAGTTATACATCCCGGAAGGATGCTAGACATCTTCCGAAGGCTTTCTATCTCACTCCCGTGATTTTTTTCCCGACAGGGCGACAGCGGAGGGCCGTTCATGCAGCAACTGTCGCCGGGCCGCTTCGTGCAAACAGGCATCGTGAGTTTCGGCAAAGGCTGCGCCGAGAAAGAGTACCCCGGAGTGTACACGCGAGTAGCTTACTACATCGATTGGATCCAGAAGACCACCGACCATGTCAGGATCTGCGTCTGTACCTGAAGCATGAACCCTAGAGGTTGAAATTTAGGTTGATTTGGTGATTTCAACCTAGAGATTTAGGTTGAAATGGTGCGAAAGAATTTCATGTACGCGCGGGTATAGCTCAACTCATCTCTTGTATCCTTGCATCCACCACGTCATCATCCCCGTATTCACGTAAAGCACAAACCATCTTGTTCTGCAGTGAGCTTTAAAATAAGATTGAAAAGATGCGCACGATTTGGCAGTGAGTTGATGGGCTTGTTTCAAAGTCGAGCCTGATTTTTCCCTTTTGAAAACTGATATTTATTCACGGAAGGTGTAAAAAAGGGGAACTGCATGGTACATTTGCTACGATGTGCAGGGAATGATAAAAAAGAGGCTTAAGATAATTTTTTACCGTCTCTTCCTCGTAATAAAGTCCCGTAGATGTTTGTATATACGCCTGAGGTTGGTGAAGTGTGTGCGTGTTGGTGTGCGTCAGGGTGTGTGATTTATGAATGTGTGTCTGTGTTTCTAATGTTAGTGTTAGTCTAATTAAAATTCTAATTTGGGTATTAAAATGAACTTTATTAAATGTACACCTATCAAATGTGCACCTGCTTTTACTTATTCTATATAGTGTTATAGGTTTAAGAGTGGACTTTGACCATAGAATCTGTATATATGAGATAAAACTTGATTTTCCAACAATTCACACTGTTGTAGCGGTAAAGCCGGCATCGAAAGTTCGGCTGTCAGATTGGCTGCCATATTGCTGCTTTTTCTTGGTAAACTTCTCAATTTTGAGCATTTTCTGAAAAGTTAGGCTCTCAGCATATATGCCAAACCAGCATAATCGGCATAACATTAGTTTTTCATCATACGAATTGAATTTTTAGGAATTTTTTTTATTGAATTTTTTAGGAATCAACGAGCGAGAGGGAAGAAGTTCAAAAAGCGCCATTAAATTGACCAGTTCTACGCAATCAAACTGTAGAAACAACGATTGCTATTTACCATAGTCACCACACTCCAGTACGAGGGTCTATTACGTGTCTCCTTTCTGAGTTCAAACTTACTCGAGCAATCCATAGTTTTTTTAAAAAGCATATCCAAAGGTATTAATTTTCATGGCATAGATCATAAAAAAAACATAATTACGTATAAATAATTTGCAAGACGCTTCACTACCATTTGACATTTGTACATTATTTTCAATAATTTGTTTCCCCTTATATCAAGCGGACACGGAAAACGAATTGGCTACAAAATACTGCATGAAAGAGTATATATGACAGATTTCATTATTATGAGCCCTTGAATTATTAATGCCTCAAAATTTAAAAAACGTTGCAGCTGTCATTCGATAGCACTTGATTGCAACGGTAATTTTTTCCGCAATTTACTTTGAAAAATTTAGATTCATTTGCGATATGTAGGATGACTTTCCATGTTCAGGTTATACCTTAAAACCAAATTAATAAAAGGAATTAATAAAATGTTTGTCCAGTAACGATGAATGTTTTTTATTGTTACACCATATTATTATTAACAAACTAACTTATTAAAACTTGGACTTGCGAGAGGAATATGCGCCGGTGCCTTATCCTAAAGCTAACACTTTCCGCCATCCACTCTCAGTTGCCGATGGTGATGGCTGGGAGATGGTGGTGCACTCAATGGGATATACGGCATCTTAATTATCAACACCAACAGTTTTAATATCGAAGACATAGCAATGGTGCATGAATTAAGAAATTTCACAAACCTGATATTTTACTATTGAAAGATAAGCAACAAAAGGTGTTTTTTTCTGAATGCGTACTGACAAACGTGTTTTGTTGCATGGGTTGTGATAAATCGAAATCGTAAGAAATTTATTTTGAACTGAAAAGAATTTATACTTATCTAAGGTTGTGTAATGGTAGCAATCTTTTTCGTTTAAGAAAGATTTTATTCGTGTTCATTAGTCTTTTGGGAATTATTTATGGAATTTTAGAGTGAGAATGATTTTAATTTACACCTGACACTGCTGCCAAATGCAAGTTAAATGCTCCCGTGAAAATCGTCTCCCGTGTTAAATGCTTTCGTGAAACAAGGGTAGGTTCAAACCAGTCTTTTTTTCGTTGACGGTGTGGTTTGCTGACGTCACGGCAACGAACCAATAGCAGCGCTCATATTGTATCTGGTAGCACTGCTACCCCCAAATCTGGCTCCACCATTGGCCAAACGACATTGCGTTTTGGTGACCCTACTTCGTTTCCCCTACCGTGGTTTACCTCGCTCTCGGCCAGAACTCCACCATGAGTTCAGTGCGGGCGGTCACTTGTGCTGACCATTGCGCAGGCGCAGAGGCCGCTCTCGCAGAAAATTAAGGTCAGCGCAAGTGACATCATTTCTGTTCTCATTTGCTCATTTTTGCTCTTTTTTTCTTTATAACAGAACTCCTGCGTCATGAACTTTGACTAGTTCAAATCTACGAAAGATCATTTTCCAGAAAGTAGTTTTGTTAACTTAACCTTGAATCTCAGAAGATAAATTTTAGAAAAAATATTTCATGTATGTCTATTTTTTATGTGTAGGATTTTTAAACCCGAGTGTTGTATTTTTGCAAAATTCTTTGTGCTGTTACACCACCGTTCAGGAAATTCAGAACATTGCATAAGTATTTTTTTTACTTTTATGAGATTAATTGCTGAATGGATTTTACCATAGCAAAATTTTTAAAAATTCTATAAGTTCATACTACATGAAGTCCAGACCCCATTCGGGATGGGGATTAATGCGAAGTTAAAAAATCCACCATTAAGCATTCTAATTAGTCTGTATTCCAGCGTTTGATATTACAATTAGCCTGTAATCTAACATTAGACATTCTAATTAGTTAAATATGCGCATCATTGGTGCTGTAATCAGAATGCAGTACGATTTGAGCTTCGACTTACGAACAGCATCACGGGTAAGTGAAAGTATCCACAAATTTCGTTTCTATATTTATTAAGCTGATTTTTTCTTTTGGTTGTATTGTTTTTCGTGAAGCACAGAATAGGAAATAAGTCTTCGCTCATCGCACCATCGTCACCACAAACACAAAAATACTGAAATTGTTTTCAATATTCCTACAATATTATTTAACATTTTCTAACCATTATCTGAGATTGAGTTTTTAATTCTTTGCACAAGTACTAAAAGAAAATTCGTTCATTCTTTTTCCATCGCTAGAAAATCATGAACAATTAGTGACACTCGCAGTTATTGAATAAACTTGTTTTAAAAATTCAAAAATGGTCTCAGAGCCGAAAACGCGCCTCGCTATAGGAGATCTAAAAGAAGAAAATATGTGCTTAGAATTGATATATTTAGGAAAAACATTTGTATTATCATTCAGGAGACCACGTTCCAACAGTAATGAATGCCTATGCCAGTCGAAATTTTTACAGCAACATCCGTTTATACTTGGATATTTTTTCCTTTCGTTTTAACTCAAATCTTTCGGATTAAACTCATAACCTTCCACTGTTACTTCTGTTACCGCAAGAGAAATCTACACCTCTGAACTGCATGGTTAAAATTACCTCAATTTCATTTACAAACTAATTTATCCCAGCAGCCGTACTTTATTTTCCAATTAACCCAGGCAACTGTAATAAATCAAATCAAATGGATCAAATTGATAAATGAATCACCGCAGCTATAATAAATAAAATTAAAAGTTTAAAATCTGTGATCAGACCTGATCAAATTTCCAAATTAGTCTTTGGAACTGTACCAAACTGAATCAAATTAACAAATTAATTTGTCGAACTGTAGGAAGTCAAATTAAATTGAAAAATTAATCTCTGAAACCATTGAATCAAATGAACAAATTGATCTCTGTAACCAAAAAAAAAAATAATCAAATTCACAATAAATTTTTGTATGCTTACCAAATCAAATAAAGAACTTCTTCTGTCTAACTGCGAGGAATCAAGTCAAATTAATCGCTGTAACCGTTATATCAAATCAAATAAACAAATTAATCTCTGTAACTGAAACTAATCAAATTTACAAATTAATCTCTGTAACCAAAACGAATGCACAAATTGATCTCTGTCACCAAAACAAAACAAATTTGCAAGATATCATCCGTAACCGTGAAGACTGAAGCCACAAGTGCAGGCCGCAGCGCAGGGGCCAGCACACATCTGAAGGCGAGGCCGCTGCTAACCTCAGAAGGCGAGGCCTCTGCTGACCTCAGAAGGCGAGGCCTCTGCTGACCTCAGAAGGCGAGGCCGCTGCTGACCTCAGAAGGCGAGGCCTCTGCTGACCTCAGAAGGCGAGGCCGCTGCTGACCTCAGAAGGCGAGGCCTCTGCTGACCTCAGAAGGCGAGGCCTCTGCTGACCTCAGAAGGCGAGGCCTCTGCTGACCTCAGAAGGCGAGGCCTCTGCTGACCTCAGAAGGCGAGGCCTCTGCTGACCTCAGAAGGCGAGGCCGCTGCTGACCTCAAAAGGCGAAGTCGAGGTCAGCAGAGGACGGCGCCGCACCGCCGCAGATCTGGAAGCACACCAGAGCGCGCCGGAACATGTTGCTGTTGCCGCCGCACCCTGAGTACCAGAACCGCTCGCACCTGTTGCTTGTCGCGTTGAACCTGGCGTGAAGAGTTAAATTGTACCAGGGATCTATTGTTATTATCATTCGTGATGCAGGGGAATAAATATCGTTTTTTGTACCGTTATGCTATTGTATCAGGGATCTGTCGTCGTTATTATCATTCGGGATGCAAGGTGATAATATATCATTTTTGAACCGTTGTATTATTGTAGCAGGGATGTATCGTCGTTATTATCAATCGTGATGCAAGGGAATAAAACATCGTCTTTGTACCGTTATGTTATTGTAGTAGGGGTCTATTTGATTGGTATTCGTATTGTTATAATTGTTATTCGTGATACCCGTGAACAAAATACCATTTTTATACCATTCGGGGGGAGGGCTTCGTATCACAGATAATCTCTTCAAACACTTCTAGCTGTTCTAAAATATAACATTGATGTTCAAAAACAACAAAGATATTTGTATGTGGGTATATGTCCATAAGTTCACAACTGCTCTCATTTATTTGAACTAGCGTAAAATCGCTCAAAAATTAAGGATTTGATCAAATTCGGCACAGCACAAAAAATCTTCAATTATAGTGTTGTTATTTGAAACAGCATAATATTCCTTTTGTATTTTCTCAAATTAATCCTTCAGATGCGTACACCAAAAAAATATCCATAGATGTACGCGTATGTCTATCCTTATTACACTCGTGATCTAAAAAACAACAATAATAATTGTGAGGTAGTGAAACCTGTATTATAGAGACTGTACGTTCATCATCTACTGCAAGCTGTTCTAGATATCGGATCTGATGAATTCAGAGAAGAAAATTAATGCAAGTAAATAAATATACATGCATCACGCAATCACACATCAAAAACTCAAATACATATATACATATACATCGTAAATTCAAATACATATATGAATAAAAAAATATATAAATATCCCTATGCACATTTATATAGGAGTTGCTCAAAAATAGTGGGCTATTTTTGGGTCCTAATTTTCTTTGATTATTTAATGTACAAAAAGTGTTGACGCTATTTGCCTCAATATTCAGGATGTTTTTAGGGACGTGATTTTAATGCTCTATTTTAGCCCCGGGATCTTAATGAGCAACTTGAAACTCTTCTATTTATTGAGCTGCACTTTCCTCGCTCATTCCATCTTATTAAGTAAAGAAAATGAAATATCCTTTCAGTAACTCGATTATTTATAAGGCGATCAATAGAAACGTTTTCCTTCTGTTCCTTTCAATTGATTTTTTAGAAAACCCCTGAATGTACTATTCCATGCGTAGCACTTAACTACTTTTTTGAATATATTCCAGTTCACTATAATCTATGCATGACAATAACAAGAGCCGTGTCTGTACATCCACCCATCACACTTTGGAAGAATTTAAAAGATAAAACCCGCAGCACAGACACAGCCTTTAATTGCTTAGGTGCCGTCCGTGTAAACGTCACTAAAATACATGTTGCTAAATTTCTCAGCTTCTTTCGTTCGAAAACAGTTTTCGCTAACGAATTGCAGCCCTCACTTACGAAGACAATTTCAGTAAAACCCATTTTTTTCAATTTTTCCGAAAAAAAAAAACATTTTCTTGACAAATATACAAAAAAACACTCGAAATAAGAAAATATCGTTGCATCATTTCACAACAATGATCAATATTTCAGAAAAATCTGTCAAAAATTACGTATTTTTTACCTAGACGGTCCCCTTAAAAGTAACATTGTCATATATGAGAGCACTATACATTTAACACTTTAACCGCAACGTGAGCCACTGGTGGCCACGGATGGGATTTTTATAGTCCTGCTGATCGACCAGTAGTCACAACAGCAGGGATCTGCCATGATTTCATAAATGCTCAATTTTCATAAATACTTAATTAAAGCTAAAAGAAGGCATGATCCCGTCAATGTTCGCTATTTTAAAAATTGCTCACAAAATTGACTTTAAATTTGGGTTGAATATTGAACTTCAGTTTAACCAAATGCAGTCCAAGTACTAAAAAGGCATGTGGGGAGAAGAACGTCTTGTTAAGTGCGTTAGCTCACCAGAACTTCGGCAGGAGCGCCTTGCAGTGGCCACGGTCTAAGGGCAGCTGGCATATGTCATTGCTAGGGTGCGACTCTGGACCTGTGAAGTACATTCCAACTCAGTTTCACAAAAACAAAAATAAATCAAAAAACATTTCTGGTCAACTCTATCAATTCATTTCTAGCTATACAACTGACCGAGTATATGCACTATGCATTCAGTGCACAATAATTCAAGTCATATCCATTAGTGTGGTCACAATTCGGTTTCTAATCCTTGAACATCGCCCTAGACATTAGTGTTGTGAGATTATTCCACTGCACCATCCAGAGGACGAGAAAAGATAGTCGCTCTGACGTGTAGAGTTTTGAGCTCCTTTTTGCGATGTTGTGACAGACTTTTACTCGTACTCCAAGTCTCTTCTTTATTACGTGTTGAAAAAAGACCGTATAACTCCAGCAAAACTAGTAACTTACCAGCATACATTTTTAATTCTGCCATGAATTTTTCATTTTCGCAGGCAGAAAATTCCGAAAGTGACGTGTGCATGTTTGCCCTCGTGTAAAAATAAAATCGCGAAACTTTCTTCGAATCCTTTCACTATTGCACAGTCTTCAAATTCCCTTTGAGGTCTTAAATTGAGTGTGAACTTTGTTTTGTGATTATACATTTGAGTACAAACTCATGTCATACATTTTTCGCATCGGCAATGTTGAACCTCTTGTTCATAACTCGTTCAAATAATGATTAGAGGAGATGCATGGGTGGATGAAAGTATGGAAAACATGTAAATCGAATGTCGCTGAGTCATCAACATTACATACCTGAAAAACCTTCTTTGAAGACGAAGAGAAGTAACAGTAAAGGCAGTAAGTGCAAAATAGATGCCGATTCCATTCCTAAAAATTGTTATTTTCTCGGGTATTAAATGAATATTTGCTTTCTCCGTTAGTTATATAACTAGTTTCGAATCAAAATTACTTTCCAATAATAAAACTTTATCCTTCAATTAAAGTATAGTTTGAGAAAATCTATGAGGTCCTGAAAAAAAGCTTATCTCGAGTGACCAGCGCCTGTCGAGAAAAAAGAAAAAGCGCAAACAACTTTAGTCTGTGGAAGACGTCCTACTGCATGCGCAGCCTCCACTGCCAACCTGACTGCAGGCAGTTGCTCCTCTTTATATAAGGAGACCACAGAGTTGTCATCGAGCTCCTACTTCCAAATATATAATGCCGAAAATCGGGATTTTCCGAAAACGAGAGCGATTTTACCACAGATGGAAACCAAACACAAACAAGTGGAAATATTCTTCCTCGGTTTGACACATTTCATTGAACGTATTTCACCTTGTGATGACAAGCTTTGATGCGGATCTTGAATTTTAGCGATGATTTTTTCTTTCAGCAGCTTGTGAATTTTCAAATACGATTGTTTGGGTTTGGATACACACAACCTGAGAAAGTAAGCAACTTGGTCTCTCGCTTCCATCACGTTGTGTTTACAGTTCGAGGCGCGTCCTATAAACTGTGCAGTGTCGGTCACACTTCCCCGCGGTGGATGCAGGGCTGAGATGCACAAGGGTAGGTCCATTATTTCTACAATGAACTTGAAAAATGCTTTATGCGTAAGACATAAACGACGTAACAAATAACAAAATTGCATTTCTTGTTTAAGAGTATATGCTAATTTTAAATCACGAATTGAACATCTGGAATGATCATAAATAAAGTCTCAATGTTATTCGGTGGTTCCATGAAAGTCATGAGATTACAGACGGTTAAGAAAAATACGGTGAAAGCTCAAAAATATGATTAAAAATTAGGAATATTTAACTACAATAACAATTATTGACGGATTTTTGTGAAAATTCACTACTGGAGTCAAAATATAAATTCAAATATTTACATAAATCTCCACCTGACGACTAACCGGCACAGTTTATAACAGTATATTCGGGTAACTAACCTTTAAATCCCGAGTACTTATAACGAAAACTCAACACTAAACCTGCCGTGGTGTTATCGTCAGACATCGGTGTGCACAACTCTTAAGATTACCTCATGGCATTTTTCTTTTGAAATTATTAACTTAACCTTCACACTACGAGATAATAACACAATCCGTAAACAAATGTTACTAAAATTTCAAAATAATACAACCCGTCAAACACGTAATGCCCATTTGTGCATGTCAAACGATTATTCAGAGAAATCTTGGTACATCTACTGTATGTGTATCACCTTTGACTGTGTGTTGAATCGATCGTGAAAGTTAAATCACACAGTTTTGTTGTATAAAATTATCTCTTTCTAAAAATGAGCAGTCTATATAATTTGTGATTGGATGTAATTATCTCCATAAATCTAGCGATGTGTGTTTTTTTTTAAATTCGTGGATATTCCCAGTCAGTGCGTGTATTTTCTAGATAGTCTGGAAAAGTGAAACATGCAATTTAAATAGGGATGACAAGCGAGACATGACAAGTGTGTCTCGATTGACACACTTATGTGTGTCGCATCAGCCCATGACACACAAAAGTGTGTCACAATACTTTGATTAAACTTGTATAATGTATATTGATGACACACTTCTGTGAGTCAGTTGTGTAGAATTAGTTTGTATTTTAACGTTAACATTCTAGTTAATCTGTATTCTAACCTCAGAAATACTAATTAGATTATGTTTTAACATTGGACATACTAAATAGTTTATTTTTTAACATTGGACATACTAATTAGTTTGTATTGTAACATTGGACATACTAATTAGTTTATATTCTAACGTTGGACACACTAATTAGTCTGTATTCTAACATTAGACATACTAATTAGGTTCTATTCTAACATTGGACATACTAATTAGTTTGTATTCTAATATTGGACATACTAATTAGTTTATATATTGACATTGGACATACTAATTAGTTTGTATTCTAATATTGGACATACTAATCAGTTTATATTCTAACATTGGACATACTAATTAGTTTGTATTGTCACATTGGACATACTAATTAGTGTATTCAACGTTAAAAATACTAATTAGTCTGTATTCTAACATTAGCCATCCTAATTAGTTTGTATTCTAACAAATGACATTCTAATTAGTTTGTATTCTAACATTAGATTTCATAATTAGTCCGTATCCTAACATAAACACATTTCTACGCATCATCGGAGCTGGAATCAGAAGCAGTGTGGTTTGAACTCCAACTTACAAACAACAGCACAGGTTATGAAAGTAACTAATTTTAATGTCTCTATTATTAAGCTGATTGAGCTGATTTTTTCTTATGGTTTTCTAACTTTACATGAGACACAGAACAGGAAAGAAGTCTTCGCGCATCGCACCATCGTCCCCACGAACACAAAAATACTGAAATTGTTTTCAATATTCTTACATTTATGATTAATATTTTCTAACCATTATCTGATATAAAATATTACATTCTAGGTACAATCACGAGAAGAAAATCCGTTCATTCTTTTTTCCATTGGTAGAAAATCATGAAAAATTAGTTACATTCGCATTTACTTTTTGAATAAACTTTTTTATGATTTCGAAAATGCACTCAGAACCAAAAACGCAGCTCATCATAATAGGTCTAAAAAATTACAAAATATAGGTTTAGAGTTAAAATATTTATGAAAAACACTGGCAGTATCATTCAGGAAACTGCGTTCCAAACGCCACGAATTTCTATGATAGTCGATATTTGTACACTTAATTCCTTTCACATTTGAATTTTTTCCTTTCGTTCTTAACTTAAAATTTTTGGATCAAACTTATTAACTTCTTCAAACTTCTGTGACCGCAAGTTGAACCTACACCTCTGAGCTTTATGGTTATAGTTACCTCAATTTTATTCACAAACCAATCTATCCCATTAGCCATATTATATTTTCCAATTAATCTCCTTAGCTGTAACAAATCAAACAAACAATTTAATCTCGGTAACCAGATCACAGCAAATTTATAAAGTAACCTTTGCAACCAGACAAAATCAAATCAAATTAACAAATTAACCTGACTGACTGTAAGAAGATGAATCAAATTTATACATTAATCTATTTAACTGTAAGAAGACAAATCAAATTTACAAATTAATCGCTTTAATTGTAAGAAGTCAATTAAAATTAACAGTTTTATCGTATATCAAATCAAATAAACAAATTGATCTCTGCAACCAACACAAATCAAATTAACAAATTAATCTCTGTAACTGTAACATCAAATCAAACATACGAATTGATCTCTGTAACCAAAATAAATTAAATAAGATATACAAATAAATCTCAGTAGCCGTACTAAATCAAATAAAAAAAATTTATCTCCCTAACTGTAAAAAGTAAGGTAAAATAAATCTCTGTAACCCATACATCAAATCAAATAACCAAATTAATTTCTGTAACCGTAAAAAATCAAATTGGCAAATTAATCTCTTTATCCAAAACAGAAGAAATTTACAAGTCAATTTCTGTAACCGTGAAGACTGAAGACAGTGCAAGCCGCAGCGCAGGGGCCAGCACACATCAGCCTCTGCTGACCTGTTGCTCGTCGAGTTGAACCTGGCGTGAAGAGTTAGGTTTTTGTACCAGGGATCTATTGCTATTATCGTACGTGATGCAAGGGACAAAATATCGCTTTTTGTGCCGTTATGCTAGTGTAGCAGGATCTATCGTCGTCATCATTTGTGATATAAGTTAATGAAACATCGTTTTCTGTACCGTTACGTCATTGTATACCATTTACAAGTTGATTTGCTCCAAATGAATTTTGATTTGATCCTCGCGAAATTAGAATTGCTCCAAGTGAATTTTAATTTGCTCCTCGTGAAAATAGAATTGCTCCAAGTGAAATTTGANATATATTGTAGAATTAAAAGGACGATTTTTGAGAAATCTAATACGTACAATGAAAAGAAGAACCAATATAAAAGGGAACATTCTTTTAATTACAAACGTTTCGGAATCTATGATTCCATCATCAGTGCTGTAAAACAAGAAACGAAAAACGATAATGAACAAATTGCGGAAAACTATATCTAAGAAATTAATATCACTATACCTACATCGAAAAATAGTTATGCCTAACCATTAAAAATAAAAACACAATTTATCCTAAACATTCGAAACCATAAGTACACATACACCTAAATTCTAGCAATCAAACCAAATCACAATAACATCTACACAAAGTAACAGAACTGCAAACATACACACACACATTCAAACACACTCATATTTACACAGTTGGGGCAATATTTAATTTCATCGCACTTTGATAATTGTTTAGCTGAGGTCAATGGGTAAAATTGTTTCTTTCTTTGTTTCTTTGATCAAAGTGTCTCAGATATGACTCCTTTGTGTAATGGTTTGATCAGGAGTAATGGTTCATTCAACAAAAATCATATTCTGTTTATTTTTTGTAAATTACACTCTGTAAAAACTCAGTATCTTTGTACGCATTGTTGGAATAACATTACTTCACAAAAAAAATACGAGTATATTTCACTAAGATTCTATCAAATAGCATTATAAAGCCGATAAAATTCTTATGGAATGATTTTAAATTGAAAAAGAGCAAATCAAATTTCACTTGGAGCAATTCTATTTTCACGAGGAGCAAATCAAATTTCACTTGGAGCAATTCTATTTTCACGAGGAGCAAATTATAATTCACTTGGAGCAATTCTAATTTCGCGAGGATCAAATCAAAATTCACTTGGAGCAAATCAACTTGTAAATGGTATAGTAGGGGTCAATTTGATTGGTATTCGTATTATAATCGTTATCTGTGATACCCGTGAATAAAATATCATTTTTGTACCATGCGTTGGGGGCTCCGTATCACAGAGACTCTCTTCAAACACTTCTAGCTGTTCTAAAATATAATATTGATGTTCAAAAACATCAAAATTATTTGTGTGTGGGTATATGTCCATAAGTTCACAACTGCTCTCATTTATATGAACTAGCGTAAAATCTATCAAAAATTTGGGATGTGATAATGTTTGATGAAGCACAAAAATACTTCAATTATAGCGTTGTTATGTGAAACAGTAGTAAATTCCTTTCAAATATTCTCAAACTAATCCTTCAGATGCGTGCACCAAAGAAATATGTCTATCCTAGTTAAACTCGTGATCTGAAAACAACAATATAAATTGTGAGGTAGTGAAGCCTATATTATTGATACTGTACATTCATCACCTACTGCTGGCTGTTGGACTCTCTGATTAAAATCTTACCGAGATCTGCTAGAAGCATTTTCCCCTTCTTTCATAGTTAACGAGTCAAATATGGTACACTGCGAGTAAATGCCTTTGAGCTAATCCAAACTCGCTAAAAATATGGATCGCTTGGTGTTCTACATTTATTGCATGTATTAATCTTCTCCGTAGAAAGATACTCGTATGTGAAAGGTTACAATTTGAACAGTGAAACGGTTCGATCCTAATTTAGCCCATGCAGCATTTCAGTGAATTAGGTTCAGCATTTCTGGTGAAAATAGCAAACAAAGAAGATGGCAAGTTGAAGAAGTTAGAAGGGAAACTATCCTATTTAATTGCCTCACTCCATCTTATTAAGTTCAGAAGATGGAAAATAATTTGGGAACTCGATTATAACAATAAGGCGGTCAATAGAGACGTTTTCCTTGTGTTCCTATAAATTGAATTTTTAGAAAACGCCTCACTGTACTATTCCATGCCTCGCACTTAAAATTAATTATTTATTTTTTAAAGATTCAAGTTCAAGATAATCAATGCATGTAAACTATAACAAGAGCCGTGTCGGTACATACATCAACTCATCACACTTTGGAAGAATTTAAAAGATTGAGTCCACAATTCAATCACTCAAATGCAAGTCCTTGAGCTCCATTCATTTGGAAATAGTTTTCGCAAATGAATTGCAGCTCTCACTTAAGAACAACGCAGTCATATTTGAAGTACTACGCGTTCAAGAAGGGATACGGGAAATAGAAAGCCTTGTTTTAGGTCTGTTAGCTCACCAGAACCTCGGCATTTTCTCCTTGCGGTGGCTAAGGGCTTTCGGCAGACATCTCTGGTAAAACGCGAAGTAAAGTCCGACCTGTAAAGTACATTCCGACTTAATATCACATAAACAAAACAGAACCATGAGTAAAGTTAGTCCTAAGCTTTTTTTGTTAGAAAATAGTACCGAACTACCTTGTTTTCATCCCATCACAAGTAGAAACATACTTTAGGAAATTTTAAAACAAGGTACAATCATCAATTGCTTCGTTCCCGGCATTTCGTTCTCGAGATGGGCTTTTTTTCAAATCAATCTGAATCTGCGAAGGATAGAATCCAGCTCTCATTACCGAATGGTTTTATGAATCATTTTGTAGCCACTCACACGCCACTCACCAGCACACACCCGCCACTCACTAGCACACACCCGCCACTCACCA
>JACJUY010009746.1:12807-31861 GCA_014220935.1 Platorchestia sp. MABIK | reverse complement strand
CTTTCTTCTCATTCGTTCTTCCTTTATCTCATTTGTAAACCACCTAGCTTTCCCTGTTCTTTTCCTGCATTTTATTCTACCAATCTTTTGTTCTGCCACATCATACAATGTTCATGCAATCTCATCATTTAGGTCATTTACATTTCCACACCTGTTCCAGTTACATCTACTCAACTCATTCCTAAATTCTTCCCAGTTTGCCATTTTTATTTGCCAATTTTCCTTTAGACTGCTGACCTTCTGCGTTGACTCCTTTCCACCCCAATTATATTCAAGCACAAGCATTTTATGGTCACTATCAATATCAAAATCATCTTCATCCACAAACATTTCTTTGACACGCTCTCTTGCTCTACTATTCACTAGCATATAGTCAATTGCAGTTTTCCATTCCCTGCTTTGCCCTGTGTGCAAGCCATTTCCTATTGTGACATTCAGATTTTCAAGTTCATTTTCATCACAGAAATCAATCAATTTTTGTCCATTTGCATTCACAGGTTCACCAAGCGTTGCTATAGCAACGCTTCATCACGAAAATTCTGACTTGCATGCGCTTGGGTTCTTACTCCCTTCCAATAATTTTAACCATTGATCTATTTGATTTTTGTGTTCAAAAACTTATTGGGACATGTGAATAAATAACCTCATACTCTGAAATGTCTGATCAAGAACAGCTGCTGCTAAGTGGAAGTACAAGCTCTGTGCTTGATTTACCAAAAGAGCTTCCATGTACGTCAACAAGCGATGCTACCCCCAGCGTTCGTGGAACTAAGTCCTCTAAGGAACGTCCGCTTCAAAGTCCTAGAACTGATAAATACTCGTCAGTTACGACTTTTATTTCCGGTAAACATGGAGATTTCCCGGCCGTTTCCAGTGGATCTCCTGCCCTTCAGTCAGCGGCCAGTAAGGTGGCTACAATGTTATCGGGTGATGCAGCCTTTGGAAGAAAAAGGAACATGTCAATTTCTTCCTCAGCTTCAGCTTCTTCAATGATCACGACGTACACCCGCCTTCGTCAGCATAAGCCGACATCTAATCCTAGTTCAGAAGGCCGATTTAAGCTGAAAGAAACCAAGTAAGTGTTGTTTTCATTAATGTTCTCCTCCGCATACCCTGAGTGGATAGTTAAAGTTTTCAAATTTACGTAAAATTAAAGAGAACATTGATATTGTAATATTTTATAAAATATAGAAGTGGGACTCATGTAATTGTAGTACACTCGGTTACAAATGGCGTTTTCCACAAAAAACGGAAAATATTTTCTCTCTCTAGAGTTTATCTCAACAATATGGAAACACTTCATTCAGCCAGAGATAACTAGTATCAGGCTATGGGAAAAAGCTTACTCTATTGAAAGTAAATATTGGTATGACTCACGCTGAACACAATCTTATCGTAGAATTACTCACGACTTCCACACACTGACCACCGCACAGTCACGTAGCTTAAATCTTCTTTCATCACGATTCGCTTTAATGTTCGTGCCGTAACCTACGTGAGTCCTGACTGAAAATTTTGATAATCACATTCACTAAACGTTCGGTAATCAGTTTGTTCTAAATAATTAACTATAAGTAACTAGGTATTTCAGTAATTGAAATTAGTGCACTGGGTCACTGCATTGAAAATAAATTTATTAGTACTCAAGCGCGAGTCATGCGCTTCTGGATTACAAAATATAAATGAATGAAAGAAAAATGAGCGTAATCTACGCTTAGGATTTATAGACCAATCGCCTCACGTAATTTTCACTCATTTGTGAATAAAAATTAAAATTTATTTCTGAACTTATTTCTTATTAAAATTCAGACGCGCATGTCGTGCAATGTTTCATTTAGGTTTCATTTAAGCGAAGGGGGAGGGGTGGAAGTGCAAGTTAGCTGACTAGAATGGTTAATTTTACAGTAGTGGGTGAGTTAGGTAGTTAGTGAATTAGAATGGTTAGTTCTCTTCTGCTTGTTTTCTGCAATCTCATTCGGAGCTGCAACGAGGGAGCTGCGCTCTCTGGCGTAAAAACTGCGCAGTTTCAAGAGTAGTCTCGAACTATGATATTTTCTTTTAAAGAAGTGTTCGGTTTTTGTGTGGCACGCTTTGTATTGATATTCAGCATCCCATCTAGGCATAAGCTACTACAAATAGTACATCGTCTTTTTGGTGTTATTGGTATTAGTAATATTATTGTTGTTATATTGGTTTTGTTGAAGATTTCAATCTTTATTTCCGTTAATCTATTTTAGGTGAAATTTAAAGCTTTATTTCCAACTGATGCTACCATCATCATTAGGTTAGGTTAGGATAGGTTAAGATTTGTTAGGTTAGGATGGATTTGGTTAGCAAAGGTTAGGATAGATTTGGCTAGACTATGTTAGGTTAAGATAGGTTATGTTAGCATATGTTATGTTAGAATTTGTTAAGAAATGTTGACTGAATTTTTTCACGGATCCACCTAGCTTATTGATGACATCGTCCGTGGAATTTTCACGGGTCCTGTTAGTTACTTGTTATTTTGCAGGGAATATAACGCGGAAATAATTTCGTGCGGCTGGTCTCCAGATGGCAGCACAATCGCAGTCGCACTTCGGGACGGCTCAGTGAGTGCATTATTATCTGTTTATTAGGTGATCAAAATCGACAGCCGTATTTTACAATTTTACCGTTATTTTAGGTGGTCAAAATCGACGGCTATATTTTGCATTTTTATCTTTATAGTTAGGCACTCAAAATTGATGGCCGTTTTTCATTTTAAGCACGTATAAAAATTGAGTTAGTGACTGTAGGTCGGTCAGTAGCATTATGAAAACAATGGTTGAAACTTGAAATGCCTTTCATCTATGATTTTATTGTAAACAAACAGTTTTCTTTTCTTTTCTAAATCCAATGTGTTGCAAGACATTTCATGTCCCAACTTTTTGAAAAAAAAAACGATTACGCCTCGTATGGTTTGTCTATCAATTAATCAAGGACCTTTATATGGGAACTTTTTAAAATCTAATGTGTTGTCATATATATCACGTATCAATTTTTTTGAATATGAACTGTTTTTCTTTCTTTCTTTCTTTCTCTCTTTCTTTCTTTTCTTTGCTACCGACCAGATAGCGTTAAGAAGCTGGTCGGACGCTGGACTTGCACAGGAGAGTGTGCGGGCACCCCACGAAGGGGAAATATCATCCCCTACGAGCCTCAGTTGGCTGCCAGACACGGCGGGGGGAGGGTCGCTGCTCCTCGTTGCCTGTGAGAATTAATAAAGTACATGTAGTATAAAATAATCCATATATGCATAGGATGCTACAGACCATTGTTGTTTCTCATCGCTAGTGAGAAAGAATAAATTATTAATGTATAGTATAAAAAACCTAAAATATTTGCATGGTGTACTATATACAATCGCTGTTTTTTATCGCTAGTGAGAAATAATAAGTTATGTATGGTATGAAGAAAATTATATGTAGGATAATATAAACCCTTTTAAAGTAGAATATCATTTTGTTATACATAAAGTGCTTCTAAATTCGGAAATGGTTTTCTGCCCGTTGCAGTATAGAGCCGAGTGTGCACGATTCAATCCTTTTCTTCAGCGACTTAAAAAGAGATGTTTTGTATCCCAGAAAGGGGTTCAAGTTTATTCTGTTGGTATGTAAAAGAAATGAATATTCTTATTGGTTGCTGTTTTATAACTATCAGATACTAGTTACGATTTTTTAGACTTTTTAAGCTGAGGGAGAGGGCGAAAAGTGCTTGTTTGTTGACTCGTAGAGTTTGCCATGTGACCTTTTCTGCTAGTTATCTATAATCACCGAAGGAGCTGCACTCTCTGGTGTGAATACCGCGCAGTTTTGAGGGTGGTCTCTAACCATATTTCATAATATTTTCATATTGCTTCATGCCCAATATTCCATAATACTACATAATATTTTATAAAATTTTCCTAATATAACGTGATATTTCATAATATTTCCATAATATTTTGAAATTTTTCCATAATTTTTCAAAATATTTCATTAATATCACGTAATCTTTCCATAATGTTTCATAATATTTCATAACATTTTATAATATTTCATATTTCCATAATGTTTTGCAATATTTCCATAATATTTGATTCTCAGTATTCTATACTATTACTTGCCCAAAGTATAATGCTGTACTTTCTCACTGCAAAGAAAAGTAAAAATAGGAAAAGGGAACGAGAGAAGGGAAAAATTTTAAAGAAAGTTAGGGACTTTCCAAACTCATGCCAGAAACGTTGCTTCTCGCTTCTTTTCGAGAGTTTCATTCTTATTGTGCAAATAATGAAATAATTATTATTATTATTATTTCCGGAGAGTAACATCGCACTTTTGATGAATTGAGTAGGTCTCGTGACCAGCAGTTAGCAACCTCTAAATAAAGCCATAATTACATTCGAAACTATACTCGCAACCATAAAATAAAACTATAATTATATTCGAAACTACACTCTCAACCTCAAAATAAAGCAATAATTATGTTCGATACTATTTACGCAACCTTAAAATAAAGCAGTGATTATATTCGAAACTATACTCGCAACCTTAAAATAAAGCAGTGATTATATTCGAAACTATACTCGCAACCTTAAAATAAAGCAGTGATTATATTCAAAACTATAATCACAAACTCAAAATAAAGCAATAAATTTATTCAGTCATACATTGGTTATCTGCATTTTGCAACCCAAATCTGTTTTTCCGTATCCAACGATCATGATCAAAAGCTCGTTACTTCTCAACCGGTTCGGTTTTTACCGTACGAACGTTGCGCAATTTTCCATAACCAATTACTCATCTGACAGCCGATGCCTGCTACAGAGTTGGTTCCGCTCGAATGGCGTAAAGCAGTTAGTATATTGGATATATTACCTTCAGGAATAGTTCACAAGATGAACAACCTTTAATTTTTACCACTAAACGTCAATAACAACAAACGGCTTATGAACAATAACAACAACAACAAACGTCCTTAAAACGTCAACAACAACAAACGGCGTATGAACAATAACAACAACAACAAACGTCCTTAAAACGTCAATAACAACAAACGGCTTATGAACAATAACAACAACAACAACAAACGTCCTTTAAACGTCAATAACAACAACAAATGTTCTTTAAACGTCAATAACAACAAACGGCTTACGAACTACAACAACGACAACAAAGGGCATACAAATACCAGACAGCAGCGGGCGGCTGGTGCTGTGGAGGAACCACACGGAGCTGGCCAAGGAGGTGCTGGAGGCAGATGCGGACGACCTGCGCGTGACGGTCCTCTGCTGCGGGACGGTCGTCACCTACGCCGGGGGTGTGGTGCACGTCAAGGACCCTCTCTCTCTCAGGACGGTCACCACCTTCTCCACGCGGTGGGGTTTCGTTTTAATTCTTTTATTTGTACATTTCAAGTGGTTCTTCTTCTTGTGGTGCATTTAAAGAGTTTAAGGGGTTATTGTTTTTGCATTTCAAGTGGTTCTTATTTTTGTGCATTTGAAGTTGGTTTTGCGTCTACACCGCCTTCAGGACACGGTGGATCCTGGTACTTCTTTTTGCAGTGCATCTCCAGTGAGCCTTACACTGTGTATTTCGAAAAAAACATCGGCATCTAAGGATGCTTTATTTCCAATCAAGCCTGATTCAAATCATCTTGTGTAATGGCTTTTCAAATGCCTTATAACTAACACTATATATAGGACACCATGACGGTTTCCCCCGTAAAGTCGGTACCCATTTCCGACACCTGGGTTGAGTGGGGTATTGTGCTTGAGTTTTCCCTTATACCCAACCGGGAAATCGTCGCGCAGCGCCGGGATTCGAACCCTCGACATCTTCATGGAAGGGCGATGCCTTAACCACTGTGCCACGGCGAGCACGCCTTCAAGTTGGCTCTGTTTTTGCAAATCCGATTGGATCTGTTTTTGTGTATTTCAAGTTGTTCTACTTTTGCGTTCCCAACATTGTTTAGGCCTAGGGGGCAGTTCCTGGAGGCCTACGGAGAAGTGCACGCAGTGGACGGCAACATCCCGAGCGTGGTGGGGGGCGGGGGGGCGGTGGTGTGGTGGGACACCCGCACGGGGGGGCGGGTCCGCTCGGTGGGAGGAGCGGAGGTGCGGGGGGACGCCCTGCGGCTCAGCCCCGGCCTCGACAAGGTGAACAAAGGATGCTTTTACTCCAGTCAATCAAGCCTGATACATACAGAAAATGCTAGTAATTTAATATTAATACATAAATAAAAATACTATTAATCAAGGCTGAGACGTAAAGAAAATACAATCAATCATGCCTGATATACAAAAAAAATGCAATTAATCAAGCCTGATACATAAAGAAATGACAGAAAAACAGTTTATTTCCAATTAAAAGAGAACATGTAATGTACAGCATTGAAATTCAAAATATCTTAACATAAGATCTTTAGTTGATATTCGCACAACGGTATCGTAGTACCCATGTCAGAGAGGATGCTTTATTACAATCAACCAAGCCTGATACATCTCATCTTGTACATTGGATTCTCAAACGCCATATAACTAACACCAGGACGCCATGACGGTTACCCCCGATCAAGCCGGTACCCATTTCAGACACCTGGGTAGAGTGGGGAATTGTGGCTGAGTTCTCTCTTTACCCAACGGGGAGAAATCCCTGCGCGGCACCGGGATTCGAACTGCCGACACCTTTCCGTGAAGGGCGCACTCTTACCCACTCGGCCGCTGTGACCAAAAATGAGGGAGAGGGCTGGAAGTGCTTGTTTACTGACTAGAAGGGTTTGCTTAACGACTTTTTCTGATAGTTTTCCATAATCAACGAGGGAGCTGCACTCTCAGGGTGTAAATACCGCGCAGTTTCGAGAGTGGTCTCGACCCTTAATATTTCATAATATTATGAAATTGAATGTCGATGTGGTAATGGTAATGTTAATGACAGGGTAATGGGTTGCGTTAATGGGTTGTTCTAATGGTGTTGTGGCATAAGGTTAGAGTATTGGGTTGTGGTAATGGGTTACATGGTAATAGGTTGTGATAATGGTGACAGAGTAATGGGTTGGGGTAATGGTGACAGAGTAATGGGTTGGGGTAATGGTAACAGGGTAATGGGTTTTGGTAATGGTGATAAAGGAATGGATTGTGGTAATGGTGACGGGGTAATGGGAAAATGTGATGGGGTACAAGGTTGGGGTAATGGGTCGTGGTAATGGTGATGGTAATGGGGTTATAGGTTGTGGTAATGGTAGCAGAGTGTGGAGAGATATTTGACTATATTATTCTAATTTTTTTAACTATTATCAATCACGATTTTGACGCACATTCAACTATTTAATTCCACCCTTCCCAGCTATTTAATCCGTTCAATATTAACGCGTATTTAACTCTTCAATTCTACCTTTCCTAGTTATGTTATTCCTTTAATATTAACGCACATTTAATTGTTCAATTCTACCTGTCCTAGCCCCTTTATTCCTTTAATACCAACGCGCATTTAATTGTTCAATTCTAAACTTCCTAGCTACACTAATATTAAAGGAATATATAACGGAATAATAATAAATGTAAATTTACTTTATGTCTTCACTCCCCCCCCCAGCTGCTGGTGGGGGGCTGGGGCGGAGGAGGGGGGCGGGTGGGGGTGTGGGAGGCCGCCACAGGTCGCCCCCTCCTGCCCCCCCTGCACGCCCCCGCTGCTGACACCTGCGTGAGTTGTGATGCCGAACTGGGCAGTGTCTTGAGTTAGAGCTACAAAGTTATAGTGCGCAAGTAGGGAGTGTTTTGAGTTTTGGTTGGAAGGTTAAACTATGGTTATAATTGGAAAGTTATAATATGTAACTAGGGAGCGTATTAATTTGTGATTTGAAAGTTAAAATAAGTAACTAGGGAGTGTATTAAGTTGTAGTTGAAAGGTTATACTGTGTAACTGGGAAGTGCCTTGAGTTGTGATTGGAAGGTTATACTAAGGTTATAATTGGAAAGTTATAATACGTAACTAGGGAGTGTATTAAGTTAGAGTTCCAGAGTTATAGTGTGTAACTAGGGAGTGTATTAATTTGTTGTTGGAAAGTTATAATATGTGACTAGGGAGTGTATTAATTCGTTGTTGGAAAGTTATAATATGTAACTAGGGAGTGTATTAATTCGTTGTTGGAAAGTTATAATATGTAACTAGGGAGTGTATTAATTTGTACTTGGAGATTAATACTATATTACTAGGGAGTGTATTAATTTGCTCTTGGATTAATTTGTACAGTAATCTTAAGGTTCACGTCTATTGATTAAAATAATGACAATATTTCACTGAACTCGTGACTTAAAATAAAAGTAAGTTTTTGTTACTGTATTTCACGTTCTAATTCGAACCGCCAGGGAAGGAATCCCGTTTTAAAGGATAACATCAATATCCAATGCAAAATAACATCAATAACATCAACATCAATCGCAAAATAACATCAATAGACAAAAACACTTTTTGCACCAATAACTGCCGAGTACCGTTTGAACGAAACCATCAAATTCATTTTTTTTCGAATGGATCGCTTCTCTTTGCGATCTAAAAAATGATAATGAACTAAACTATGTGAGATGGATCAATAGCAAGCATTTTCCCCTCCATAGCCCTTCTCTTTTAGCAACTTGCGATGAGAATTAACTAGAAGACATCTACGCAAAGTTTGCCGTGCGCCAAACAAATAGAATGGTGAATGCGTTCTGGAATGAATTTAGACGAGTGCAGTGCTTAATAAAGGGAAAAAATTTACTTCGAGGGCTTACACACAATGCCTGAGAGCATGCGTACATAAATATGATGTTTGAAAAATTTAGGTTTTTTGGATTTTGAGGGTAGACGATCCCCTTAAGGGGACTACCTACCCTCAAAATTAAAAAAACATCAATTTTCCAAACATTACATTCACGTAACGATATGCTCCCACGCAGTGTGTGTCAGCTCCCGAACTAAAGTTTTTCCTTTCATTATGCACTGCACTCGTACACATTTTTTACTGAACGCATTCAGCATTCTGTTCGTTTGGCTTGCAGGGAACTTTTCGTTTATGTCTGTTGATTAATTCTCATCGCAAGTTGCTAAAGGAGAAGAGCCATGGTATTGAAAATGCTTTCATATTGATCCAACTCACATAGTTTAGTTCATTATCATTTTTGAAATCGCACAGAAAAGCGACGCATTAAAAAAAAGAAAGGGAATTTGATGGTTTCGTTTTCCCGATTCCTGGCGTTTCGAATTAAAACGTGGAATACAGTAACAAAAACTTACTTTTATGAGTTGGTTGAGTGGAAAATTTTGTCCTTGCATCCTCCTTACAGCTTTTAAGGCTACGAATTTAGTGAACAAGGAAGCATATACTTCCTTCTTAATTTCAGGTAAAATGGTCTTCCCATGCCGGGAATTGAACCCGGGCCTCCTGGGTGAAAGCCAGGTATCCTAGCCACTAGACCACATGGGAGATTAAAGTTACGTCAAGTATTCTTTAGTATTTAAATGGAAAAATATTTTACACATTGAAAAATTTTGAGATATGCATCTTACTTATTTTTTAAATTTAGCAGTACAGTTGAAATATTAATATTGTCATTATTTTAAATAAAGCTAACACAAATTTTGAAAATGATAATGTTAATTTTAAGAATTAAATGATGTATTAGTCAAAAATTTTCAGTATTTGAGATCTTTTTTCATTTAAATACTAAGGAATACTTGATGAAATTGATCTCCCATGTGGTCTAGTGGCTAGGATACCTGGCTTTCACCCAGGAGGCCCGGGTTCGATTCCCGGCATGGGAAGACCATTTTAAGTATATGCTCTCTTGTAAATGAATGAGAAACCTTTCAATTAACTCGTTACCTTGAAAAGCTGTAAGGAGGATGCAAGGACAGAATTCTAAACTCTACCAACTCATACAAGCAAGTCATTGTAACTGTATTCCATGTTCTAATTCGAATAGCCAGGGGTCGTCAGGACGAAACCATCAAGTTCACCTATTTTTCATTGAATGTGTCGCTTCTCTGTCCGATTTGACAAATGAGAAGTTACCTAAAATTTGTGCATTGGGTCAATAACAGAGATTTTCACTTTCATGGCCATTATCTTTTAATAACAATTCCGATCAAAATTAATCAATAGACGTGAACTCTAAGTTTGCTTTGAGCCGAACTAACTGAAAGCTCACTGCGTTCAGTACTAAATCTGTACAAATGCAGTAGTAAATGCAGGAAAAACTTTAGTTTGAGACCTTACATCCACTGTACGAAAGCTCATTGTTACCTCTAAGGGGCGCGTTTTCAGAAGAGAAGGGTCATTTGAAATGATAATAATAATTAAAATAATGAAAACATAAATGTTTGTGGCAATAATGATAATTTTAAGAAATATATAAGATGTTCTTGTCAAAACTTTTAATTACTTGAAATATTTTTTCATTTAAATACTAAGGAATACTTGCATTTCCTTTATATCCCATGTGGTCTAGTGGCTAGGATACCTGGCTTTCACCCAGGAGGCCCGGGTTCGATTCCCGGCATGGGAAGCCCGTTTTATCTGAAATTAGGAAGGGAGTACATGCTTTCTTGAACATGAATGAGAAATATGTCACTTAACTCGTAACCTTAAAGCTTTGAGGAGGATACAAGGACAGAATTCTAGATTCTACTAACTCATAAAAGAAAGTCATTGTGACTGTATTACATGTTCTAATTCGAACAGCAAGAGGTCGTCATAACGAAACCATCAAACTCGCATCCTTTTTTGAATGCGTCGTTTTCTGTGAGATTTCAAAAATGAAGAGGTATCGGAAATATGTGCATTGGACAATGACAGGCCTGTAGCCTCCACGGTCCTTCTCTTTAAGTAACGTGCTGTCAGAATTGATCATCGTACATGAACGCTAAGTTTGATGTAAGCTGAACTCGTAGGATGCTGAGTATGTTCAGTGCTAAGTTTGTACGAGTGCAGTGATGTACATTGAAAAACTTTAATTTGAGGGCATGCACACACTTTACGGGAGCATGTTGTAACGTCTGAATAACGCGTTTTGGGGGATAAAGACTAAATAAATGGATAATTATAATAATTAAATTAATAAAATTGATAACATAAATGTTCATTTTAAGAACTTAATAAGATGCCTTTGTCAAAATTTTTCATTGTTTGAAATAGCTTTATCTAAATCCTAAGGAATACTTCTATCGACTCTAATCTCCCATGTGGTCTAGTGGCTAGGATACCTGGCTTTCACCCAGGAGGCCCGGGTTCGATTCCCGGCATGGGAAGACACTTTTGAGCGAATTTCCGAAGAAAGTATTTGCTTTCTTGAACATGAAGGAGAGAACTGCTACTAAGGTCTTGGCTTTGAGGTGTAAATTTAACTCAAAACATGCTTCCCATGCCGGGAATCGAACCCGGGCCTCCTGGGTGAAAGCCAGGTATCCTAGCCACTAGACCACATGGGAGACGAGTAGGTATGAGGTATTCATTAGTATTTAAATGAACATATTACAAATAATGAAACATCACTAAGCTACTTAGTTCGATGCTTTAAATCTGTTAATTTGAAGAAAATGCGAGGACAGAGTTCAAGAATTTATTAACTCATAAAAGTAAGACATGTTACTGTATTCTATGTTCTAATTTGCACCACACTGCTATTGTGTGATGTCGAAAGTGTTATTTTCTTATATGTTAACAATATTTGACAAATTAGTTTGAAATGACATTATGTCGACATGCAAGTTCTATTTATTCTATTCATTTGTTTTGGGCTTTATCATTTTTCCCTTTATCATATCAACGAAATTTTAAGAGATATTTTCATAGAAATAATATGATTAATTTTTTTACCTTTATAAAAATATAGATGGAAGGCCATCGAGTTCTAGTAGACAGCGAGAGAGAGGAGAGGAAAATATTAGTTTGAAATTCAATCGTATATTATGGGGTTGAAAATATTATTATCATTATTGCCCTTTAAAGCTTGCTGTGGTGTCCGAGTGGTTAAGGAGATGGACTTGAAATCCATTGGGCTCTGCCCGCACAGGTTCGAACCCTGTCCGCAGCGATGTGCGTTTTGAAATTATGAATAAACTAGTGTACACGGCCTGCAAAATAGCAGCGCTTCTATGCTTTGCTCAAATAAATCTTGCCGATGTGGATGCCCAACAAATATATCCATCCCAATAGTACCCGCCATTAAAATATTCTTGGACTTGTACACTGGTGAAACACGTATCACAGATACGGTCATTGAGCGTCCTTGTGAGCGTCACAGAAGAAGCGGACACCAAATAAATATATATGTAAACACTCCATGTGTGGCATATAAATACAAGTAACTAAGAAAACATGATCCTAGTGACGCATTGTTGAAAACACTCTCGTTAGTGCGCACTTATATTGAAATTTGAGTGTACGAATATAGAAACTAGTGCAGACTAGTTTGGTGTCCGCTTCTTCTTCTGTGCCGCTCACAAGGACGCTCAATGACCGTATCTGTGATACGAGTTTCACCAGTGTACAAGTCCAAGAATATTTTAATGGCGGGTATACAGTATTAGGATGGATGTACAGGGTGGCGCATAAGTAACGCACCCTTTTAAAATATTAATAATGAATAAGCCATGAAAGGTATAACGATAGGGTTAATTGTAAACGATAGAGGAACTCTTAAAGTTTATTTACATGTCGTATCCTGTCTACAGATACCCAGTGTATATTGCGGTAATAAATCTTTATAATTTACCTTCAAAAGGGTGCGTTACTTATGCGCCACCCTGTACAAGAATATTTTAATCGCGGGTACAACAGTATTAGGCTGGATATACAACGTCTGCACGATTTATTTGTGCAAAGCATCCAATCCCGTCATTTTTGGCGGGTCGCGCACACTAGTGGTAACAATAATAATCTTATGAACAAAGATTGATTTGCCACTTAGTAAAAAAAAACTTAGAGTAGTTTATAACAGCAGAAATATAGCAATACACCTGTAGTCGATGCGGTTCTTAAATTTTGGGTATCATGATGTTAGGCGAATTGACGATTAGAATCATTGCGTGAAATGATGATGATAATTGCCTGGATTGATGATGATAATCATTGCGTGGATTGATGATGATAATCATTGCGTGGAGTGGTGATGATAATCATTGCGTGTATTGGTGATGAAAATCATTGCCTGGATTGATGATGATAATCATTGCTTGGATTGATGATGATAATCATTGCGTGGATTGGTGATGATAATCATTGCGTGGACTGGTGATGATAATTGCCTGGATTGATGATGATAATCATTGCGTGGATTGGTGATGATAATTGCCTGGATTGATGATGATTGTCATTGCGTGGATTGGTGATCATTGTTGCGTGGATTGATGATCATTGTTGCGTGGATTGATGATCATTATTGCGTGGATTGATGATGAAAATCATTGCGTGGATTGATGATCATTATTGCGTGGATAGATGATGATATCATTGCCTGGATTGATGATGATAATCATTGCATGGATTGATGGTAAATTCATGACAAACATTGCGTGGATTGATGGCAAATTCATGACAAACATTGCGTGGATTGATGGTAAATTCATGACAAACATTGCGTGGATTGATGGTAAATTCATGACTAACATTGCGTGGATTGATGGTAAATTCATGACAAACATTGCGTGGATTGATGGTAAATTCATGACAAACATTGCGTGGATTGATGGTAAATTCATGACAAACATTGCGTGGATTGATGGTAAATTCATGACAAACATTGCGTGGATTGAACTCGATAGTTTAAACCACCTTTGGAATCGAAAAATTATCCGGTTTAGAAATAAAATGATTAATTTTTGACCTAATACAGAACAAATGCCAGCTACATGTGTGCAAATAACCTTTGCATTGCTATGCACCAGCTCCTTATTCAGCTACAGGTTTTAATGTATCTCTGTGTGAGGTGTGAAATAATCAACTCAGGTGCTGAATAAAATTTAGAATGTTGCTACTGCCTAATGATAACGCTTTTAAATTTCTTTCATTCCCGACATCAACTCTACTGGTCGCCTCAATCGTATTTTTATTTAGAAGCAAAAATACTATTGCGAGAAGATTGATGGCATATTTAGTTTATTACAACGCAACCAAGTAAAAATGATCTTGTCCGTGTTGGCAACATGCCAAGGACGAATTAGTCAACCTTTGGCAGCTGTGGCGTCCTCAACGAAGGCTTTCTTCGAAGATTTGTCGCTCGATTTGGTCAAGGTGGTGACGGAGCTGAAAAAAACGAACAATCGCTGAGGACAGGGTTCGAACCTGTGCGGGCAGAGCCCAATGGATTTCAAGTCCATCTCCTTAACCACTCGGACACCTCAGCATACCGTTATAATCAAATTGCATCGATATGATTTTAATTCTATTATGCAAGTAACACTGAAATCACCAAGTAATGGGTATAAAAGCTGTCTCGTAAGACAGATTGCACTAATGTTATTTTAACTTAATGATGAAAATAACATTCAAATCATCAAATAATGAATACAAAATCAGGTAAATTGACTACTTATAACGATATATTATAAATGGGTGGTGACTGTGATACCAACGCAAAAAGCTTAAGACTGGCTTCGATTCACTGAATAAACATCGCTTGAAAAACTACAATGAAAAAATGTACTGCTGGAGAAAGGGCCAGAGTTCTGAAAGAAAAGAAAGAAAAGAAAGAAAGAAAAACAGTTTATTTCCAATAGAGATGGTACAAAAGTACCATCATTGGTTTTTAAAATATCTTAAAGTTAATACACCTAGATGATACACACACACGAGTATTGCAATACCCATGTCACTAATCGAAAAATGATTGAGGGCAATGTACTCCTAATCTTGCTTAAACTACATTTGATGATANAAAAAGATTTATATGTCGGAAGTGAGTGGTATTAGAGTGCGAGGTAGACCACGGATGTGTTGGATGGGTGGGGTGAAGCGTGCTTTGTATGAAAGGGGTCTGACTGTGGATGTGGCGAGAGGGATAACTGCGGACAGAAGTGAGTGGGGGCAGTGGATAAGAAGGTAATTTTATTTTTGCCGCGGTACTGGGAGCTTGCCCGCGTGTGATGGGGTTGACCTGTCCTGTTCGGGGGGAGGGGCTGCACTCAATGAAGCGATCGGGGTAAACCAGCTATGGCTGTCGGGCCTGACTGTGGAAGGTGGTTGTGCTGGGCTGCTGCTGATCCTGGCAGTTCTGGTGCGGCCAGTACTGCCTCTCTCGCATCCTAGTGACTAAGGGTGTTGTTTGTGGCCTGCTGTCGGCTACCCTCCCATAGGGAGGAGAGGCCTGGTATATGTATGTATGTATGTATGTAATGTTGTATAAGAATTATGGTTATCAATGTTGTATAAGAACTATGGTCATCAATGTTGTATAAGAATTATGGTCATCAATGTTGTATTAGAATTGTGGTCACCAATATTGTATAGGAATTGTGGTCCTCAATGTTGTATAAAATAATGGTCACGAATAGTGTATAAAAGTTTAAGGTCACCAATATTCGGTAAGAATTATGGTCACCGATATTTCAGAAACAGAATTACAGGCGAATATCGATGATGATATGAACCCAGGTGATATCATCCTAACTTAAGACACAGTACTTGTTTATTAAAGTGGCTAATTAAACCTAAATTAGGGTAGTAGTGCTTACGATAGCTGGCACACGTGACCGTCTCTAGTTCAAAAAATTTTAAACCAAAAGACACAGAGAAAAAAGCTAAATATTTTGCTCTTCTCCTTAGTATGAATCATTAAAGAAATTTAAACTTAAAGATACCGGTAGAAAACTTATATAATTCGTGCTTCCCCTTGGTATGAATCATATAAAGAATTTGAAATCTAAAGATACCGGAAGAAAGTATTTATATTTTGATCTTCTCCTTGGAATGAATCGTTCAAAGAAATTTAAGTCTAAAGATATCGGAAAAAAATATTTATCATTTCATCGTCTCCTTGGTATGAATCATTCATTGGATCCCCGAGTTGTATATCATCCGATGCAAACCTCAACTTGTGCATTAATCCAAGCCATTCATAACTTTATTGAAGCTTCTCATGAGTTGAATAAATGGAATAGATCTTTTACCCGCACATGCTGAGTTATCAAAGTAATGCATAAGATTGACTGGACAACGAGTCGTGTAGTAAAATTTCGCTATCCAGCTGTGCGAGTATGAGTTTTTTTACTACTATGTCAGAGCGCATTATTATCGTACAACTCTGGTTCAGTATAGGCTCTGAACATTTTTGGTGGAACGTGTGTTGAATAGAGTTTACAGGGTGGGAAGGTTGAGATTAAAACTTGAGATTGAGAACCTGTTTTGAATTGGGTGCGGTGTGTTGTGATGCTCGAAATAACCCTGGAATAAGAACCAATTATTCTGGGATTGAACAAAAAGAAAATGTATTCATACGCTTTAATTTAAAAAAACAGAGCTTGACATAAATATTGACATTCTCCAAAAAGATAACGTATCAGCCAGCATTAAAATAAATCAGAAATAAGAACAAATTTTGGCGTTAAATAGAAAGAGACGGTATCAGTACGTTTTAAAATAATCATAACATAAGAAAAAATTATGGCATTGAACAGAACGATTACGCGTCAGCGAGATTTAATATAATTACAAGTATTGATTTTGAATAGAGAGATAACGCATCAACCCTTTAAAGTAACGCTGACATAAGAAAATAACGCTGACATAGGAAAATAACGCTGACATAGGAAAATAACGCTGACATAGGAAAATAACGCTGACATAGGAAAATAACGCTGACATAGGAAAATAACGCTGACATAGGAAAATAACGCTGACATAGGAACAATTTCTGGCACTTAACAAAAAGATAACGCATCACCACGCTTTATTTGGTAAGCTCCAACAAGTGGAGGTAGTATCCCACCGCTGCCACCATTTTCCCTTGCGTTGCCCCGCGCGCAGGCGCAGCTTTGAGGCTCCACACGGGGTACTTCAGCCCCCTCACCACCCCCACCGTCTGCAATAGGACAAGTTTAACTCGTTCACCGCCATGGGTTAAACGGAAGTTCAATATTAAACTCAAATTTAAAGTAAAAAGTTAACAATTTTATGAATACCAAACTCAATTTAAAAGTCAAAAGTTGTTTGCAATTTTATGAATACCAAACATTAACTTGGTCTATTAAACACCATGACTTTAATAAAGATTGCTAAAATTTTCCCAACAACTTATCGATGGGTCATATCGCATGCAACCTGTTAATAGGTTTAGTACTAAATGTATTAGGATGTAAAAAGTTAACGGCAAAGACCAGCGATATCAACTTAACCAAAACAACCGTGACAATTGCACAAAAGCAAACGACGTCTTAAAACTTCACTGCATGGTGTGTCGAATATGACACATACCAAATTTTGCTGGATATAGAAATAATTGATTGAGACCAGCGCATTTCTACGATTTATACCGCAAATGAGACACACTATTCATGAAATGAAAACGTATGAGACGTGTTCGAGACACCCTTCAAGCGGTGGAGTTCAGCTTGGACGCCATTACTGACGAGTGCAGAGGTAGTTATTTTTCTATTTACAAAGATAATTTATGAAGTGAACGTGTCATAACTTCAGACCTGGTTGGTGAGCGTGCTGGCCCTGATGAGGTTGTCGTGTGACCCGGCGTAGGCAACCACGTCCTTAGTTAGCCACGTGGCTGCCGTCACCTGCGAGGGGGAGGGGGTGGTTATGGAAAATTTGTAAGATTTTCGAGAGACAATTGGGGAGTTTGAAAAAATTTCAAGTGGGGAGTTTGGGAGATTTTTGGGAGACAAGTGGGAAGTTTGTTTTCGGGAGACTAGTGAGGAGTTTGAAAGATTTTTTCGAGAGACAAGTGGGTAATTTGAAAGATTTTCGAGAGACATGCGGGGAATTTGAAAGATTTTTCAGAGAAGTGGAGAGTTTGAAAGATTGTCGGGAGATAAGAGAGGAGTTTGAAAGACTTGAAAGATTTTCGATGTGTTTGAATCGTTGTGGGGAATTTGATAGATTCGCAAAAGACATACGGAGAGTTAAAAAAAGTACGAGAGACATGTCGCGATTTAAGAAAAATTTACAAGACATGTGGGTAGTTTGAAAGAATTGAAAGATTTTCGAGCGACTAGTGGGGAATTTCAAAAAATTGCCAGAGAGAAGTGCAAAATTTGAAAATTTTTCGAGGAACAATATTAAATGGGGAATTTGGAAAACTTTAAAGATTGTCGAGAGACAAGGTGGAAACTTGAAAGCTTTACAAAAGACATATCGCGATATTTAAAAAAATTACAAGAGACGTGCGAAATTTGGAAGATTTAACAGAAGATTCGTACGATTTAAATAAAATTTTACACTGTTATTAGTGAAACACAAAATGCAACTTAACACCTAACAGTTAACAATGTTAGCTATTGTATCTATGAGGCTCAACGCTCCCAAGGAGATGCGAGGTCCCGAGCTGAAGATTAGGTAGGCGCCTTCCTTTTGTTGAAATTGAATAAGTTGTTTATTTTGTTACTGACCAAATTGTTTCGAATGACGTTTACCATTTTTCAGATGCAGTTACTTTCTTTTTCAACTTTTACCTTATTTCATAAACTCTTTTCAATCTTGCTGTTTTTATGCCAAGGCTGTGGGGACATACTCCGTTCTCTGGATTCTTTGTCAAATGGTACCCTCCTCTTTTCTATTTTGGTTACACCTTAGTAGGTGTCCTCGAGAGAGAGAGGATGAAGGCATCATTTGAAGGAGAATTTACGAGCTTGAAGCGCATTTTTGACAAAGTGACGTCTGTCAGCTGTATAACTTGCTCAGTGTTATCAGGCACTCCTAACTTTTATAAAATCGGGGGATTTTTCCTGTGCAAATAGAAAAATTACATTCAATTTTGTAAAACATTCAGAAAAGTAGAGTTTCTGAAAAATCAGAAACTTTTTTTCTATGGGACGTACGTCTATGAAAATTTGCAGACTAGTAGATCTCTACA